>JACEFO010001327.1:0-38385 GCA_015342445.1 Digitaria exilis | reverse complement strand
AGTAACAAGTGGAACTATGAGATTGATGAAATTGTTGTATAAAATAAATTATATGCACCACTTGTATGCTTAGAGAGGATGCTAATCTAGAATGGTTAAATCTACTAGAATATGATGCTAAAACATGAAAGAAGGACCTACTCTTAGTTGCTTTTTGGCAAAACAAACCCACCAGCCCAAAAGCCTCTCATGTCTAGATGTCGGTGATGTAGTTTTCACCCGACGGGTAAGCCTTGCTGAGTATTAGTATACTCAGCCTTGCTTGTGGCTTTTATTTATATATACTACAGTGTTGGATGTGGCAGTCGATGCCATGACTTGGCCTACCCAGGTTCCCCCTGGATGGCACATCGAGTGTGGTCCGTCCTCTGCCGAGGAAACGAGAGAGTAGCACCGTGGCAGGCTTCAGCATGGTGTTACTTGTATCGTCGTTAGTTTCTTTTATTTCCGCTGCAATGAACCACTTTATTCCGCTGCAAGAATTTGATAACTCTGATTTAAATTCCAAACTTGGTTTGTAATTATAACTTGTGATACTATTTTGTATGTCAATTGTGGGTAATGTGTAATCTCTGGAACTTGCACCTTCGTGTGGGCGTGCGTTGTTCGATCGAGAAAAGTACGTGGTTAAATCGGGTTAATCCGACGGCGCTCCAGCTCATTTCCGATTAAGTGGCTGACTACTGATTAGTGGTCCCGGGGTACTTAACTTGGAAAAATTTAGGAGTGGTCAGCCACAGCTGGCCATCAGAGCCGAAACAGCGCACCGGAGAGAGCAACAAACCTTTAATAAACCTTTTGAATGAAAAATTGCCACTCGTATCCGCCGCCGCGTTTTGCGAGAAGGTTATTATTTAGGACCGTAAGGATGTTCCTAGAGCGGGAAGCCTATGTGGGTTTAAGGGATCACGATTATTGATAGGTCGAAAATAATATATTATACTGACTTCCACACATTTCATTCTGTCATTTATTACGCAATGGTGGCGTGGGCAAGGTACGGCGATTGCTGTAACGTACCACGCACTATATGAAAAATATAGAGGCAGCACATAGTCAATACGCTGTGATGGCGTACGAAACTAAATAGCATGGTGGGCGCAAGGTACGGCGATTTGCTGTGTAGCGTACCACGGCATCATATGCAAATATGATGGTGGCACAAGTCAATACGCTATCTCATGAGCGTATGAAATTGTCAATATGTCGCCTTGGTGACATATGAACATTGCCCGTTCAATGTTAAAACGTTCGGGTCGCCACCTGTATAGTGGGTGGTAATGAATGGAGACACTTTCGTGAGTGCTGGCACGAAAGTTGATTATATATGCTCTGGAATAAATTTTCTGCAGGTACACTAACCGCGATTCCGTATGATTGAACGGTTAGAAAAGTCGGCTAGATAATATAGGGAGAGACGGATATTGCTTAGCCACCGGCACTAACTTCGTAGGCCAAAGTTTATTGGCATGTGTGTTGGTGAGAACGAATAGGCCGCTCATGCATTGCATCTCACTGAAATAATGTTGAACCTTAACACGTGACCCAATCAAACCGCCGTCAAATTGTAAATCACAACCCGAGCTCTGTCAAACCAGTCTGTTTGCACCTTTAATTCGAAACTGAAAACGTTGTCAAAACGAAAACGTGTTTCAACATGAAAGTTGTCATAAATATTATGAAGTTTATGCTGTAGAAATTTCAACGAAAATGGTTCAGTAGAACTGGAATTATGCTTACAATGGTAACCCCTGTCTGCTGGAAATTTCTGGGACAGTGAGATACAAATTGAATTTACACACCATCTTAATTTACAGTTTCTGCTCAAACCTCCAACATGAAACTTGTTTGGAATTACTTAAACAATGTCCTGGCCAAATTTGGGAATTTTTGAGCTTGTAAATTTCGAGTTTTGTAATTTTTTAATACACCTGTCTCAGAATCTGTTTGTCTTTGGCGCTAACCGGTTGTCACCCATTGCCCTTTTCTTTTTGGTTCAGAATGGACGCTCACGCTGACTTGGCCAGCTACCCCAACGATGTTTCCTTTTCAGATTGCCTAGGATGGAAGGCTTCCTTAGCATCTGTGGTCAGTTTTGCAGGCGCTCGACTACCCTACCCCGCCACAATATGAGAGGACCCTCATCCGAGACCGTGGTGTGACCCGTTCTCGTGTGCGTTTGGTGGTATATCGCCATCCCACCGTGTCGAGCTCCCCCACTTGGAGTGTGGAAGTTCATGGACACCACATGGAGACGACTTGTGAGCTAGCTGCCTTGAATGGCATTAGTTCTTTTTGTGCTCAGAACCAGGACTTTGGTGGAGCACCAGTTTGCTTGGTTTGTTTCCACCGACTCAGCCGGATGATCCCATTGGATGAGACGCTACCTACCTTAGCTCCCTTTGAGATGGCGGAAAATCCTGTCGCTGCAGCTGCACTGATGATGAGGTGGATCCGAGCCTACCACCGCTTGCAGGCACTTTTGGGACGATCGCAGAGCGAGATGCTCAACCTTGCTATGGACATGTCCGCCCGTGCCCGTGACATTGGGGTTGAGAGGACCTCATTGTCCATTGAGGTGAGCACCAGGGGACGCCATGATTGCTGACTTGGAGAGGCAATTGAATGACCTCCACATCGCGCACAACAACGTCCAAAATGAGCTAGCCCAACAAGAGAAGAACTTGAGGAGGTATATACGGTACTTGAGCATGCTAATGCTATGTTAGCCGCCCATGATGCTCAGCACCTTCTTGAGCAAGAAGGAGAGCAAGGAGAAGGAGAGGCCCCCGATTCCGACATGGATACCGAGGATGACATGCCGCCCCTTCCAGCTCCACCATCACCTATGGGCAGCGAGGCTACCGCTAACAACTTAGATGACTTCTAGAGTGGTAGTAGCAAGTTTACTCCTCCGTTAGGCCTAAATTTTGGCTTCATGTTGTAATAGGCTAGATGGAGTTGAGCTTCCTTTTAAATCTTTTGAGACAATGTAATTTAATGGTGTGGTTGTGTGATCCAAAACTCGATGAAGGTTGTAATGGCTGTGTGGAAACATTCTGCAGCTAACCTTGTTTTAATTATTGATGGGTTTTCTATTTCATTTTTGGGCTGTGATGTGAACTACAAAGTTGTTTGGAATTTGTCAAACGAAATGTTCACCAAATTTCAACCCCATTGGTTAAGCGAGATAAAAATGGCAACCAAAACACTACAGCTCGGCCTGCTGTAAAACAGCAAACGCAGAGAGCTAAAGATTGAATTTTTCGGCTTAGTTCTAGTCCGAATTTGAATCTGAGCCAAACATGAAAGTTGTAGAGCGTGAAATTTTCGAGCTACTGACCGAATTGGAGCATTTTACTTGCTTCCTGTTGGGAGATACGATTTTTCTTCCGAACTGTATGTTGACATGTCATTCCTACGCAGTAAACTCCAATATATAGTCACGTTCTATCTTGTCATCATTATGCAAGCTTATGAAATATGGCTAATACAAGTACCTACTGCAGATGGCAATCACCCGCAGCGGTCATGACGCTAGTGGCTCCAATGCTAACCAGCAGGGGCCAGAGGGGCAGCAACAGCCGCCACCACCCTCCGCCACCGCAGCAACCTCCGACGTGGCAGCAGTTGTATGCTACGCAAACGGAGATCCTACGGAACCTGCAGCATCAGCAACAATTGATGCAACAGCAGATGCTACAACAGGGAGGTCAACGGGCCCCTCAGCCTCAAGTGGCCCGATATGAGGAATTTCTGGCTACACACCCGCCGATATTCTCAAGAGCCGATGAACCCCTGGAGGCCGATACGTGGATTCGAGCCATCGAATCCAAGTTCACCATCCTGGCCACACCTTGCACTTCCAATCGCAAGGTAGTGTTCGCGGCGCAGCAGCTCCGCGGCCCAGCTCTCCTATGGTGGGAGAACTACCTGGCCCTGCAGCAAGAGGGTCATGTGGTTGAATGGGATGAGTTCAAGACTGCGTTCAAGGCTCATCATATTCCTGCCGGCTTGGTAGAGCGGAAGTTGAACGAATTTCTGGCTCTGACCCAGGGTACCCGCACGGTGCTCCAATACGCCCAGGCCTTCAATGGTCTGTGCCCATATGCGGGTCATCACGCCGACTCTGACGACAAAAAGTTGGAGAGGTTCCGACGTGGCCTCAATACCAAGTTGAAGGCTCAGTTGGCTACGACCCCGTGCTGCCACATATGGCGATTTCGTAAACCTCGCCATTGCCCAAGAAGACGCCAACACGGTGCACAAGGCGGAGAAGAAGAGGAAAGCTCCCGCTGGACCCTCGAGCGCGCAGCCGCAGAGATTCCGCTTGGTTCCCCCGGCTGCACCGCAAGGACAGCCCAGGGCACCTCAGGGAGGTGGATGGGTTGCTAGGCCACCACAGCCTAATGCGCCCCGTTTCCCTCCACCGCCGCAGCAGCAACCGGCGCCAAGGCAGAACGCACAACAACCAGCTCGCCCTGGAGCCGGCTATCAGTGCTTCAAGTGCGGCAGTAACAGCCACTTTATCAAGGACTACCCGCAGAACAAGCAGCAGAACCAGCGCCCGGGAAATCAGCAAAACAAGGGCAAACAGCAGCAGCGTGTGCAGGTCCGACAAGGACGGCTTAACTACACCACCTTGGCCGACCTACCCGAGGGAGCCCCAGACATGACTGGTACCTTCCCTATCCACACTCAACCTGCTGTGATACTGTTTGATTCCGGGGCAACACATAGTTTTATAAGCACAAGATTCATGCAAAATGTGGGTAAAAATCTTACCATACCAAATCATCATATGTGATATCAACTGCGGGAAGTAAAATAGCATCCAACCAAGTCTCCCGAAGAGTTCCAATCAGGCTGGGAAGTAAAATATTTCCTACTGATTTAATTCTGCTTGGTATGGAAGGCATTGACATTGTGTTGGGAGCCAATTGGATGACTCAACATAGGGTTGTACTAGATGTTGCGGAACGAGTTGTTGAAATAAACTCGCCTACACATGGCCCTAGTGTGCTATATCTGCCACAACGAAATTGTGTCAATGCTTGTGCTTATACAATGGTAGAAACGCAACTAAAGGACATTCCGGTGGTATGTGAGTATGCCGATGTTTTTCCGGATGACTTACCTGGGATGCCACCGGATAGGGACATTGAATTTGTGATTGAACTTCAACCTGGCACAGCACCTATATCAAAGAGACCATATAGAATGCCACCCAATGAATTGGCTGAATTAAAAATTCAACTCCAAGAACTGCTAGGCAAGGGTTTCATACGTCCAAGTGTGTCACCTTGGGGATGTTCCGCTATCTTTGTGAAGAAGAAGGAACATTCTTTGAGGTTGTGTATCGATTACCGGCCTCTCAATGCGGTGACTATTAAAAACAAGTACCCACTCCCCCGTATTGATGTCCTGTTTCACCAACTAGCTGGCGCCAGAGTGTTCTCAAGATTGACCTTCGCTCTGGCTATCACCAAATCAAAATCCGACCTTGTGACATTCCAAAGACTGCCTTTTCTACTCGTTACAGGCTTTATGAATTCTTGGTCATGTCTTTTGGACTCACCAACGCCCCAGCCTATTTCATGTACCTCATGAATTCGGTTTTCATGTCAGAACTAGACAAGTTTGTGGTGGTTTTCATTGACGACATTCTCATATATTCCAAGAATGAGGAAGAGCATGCCGAGCACCTACACATTGTTCTTCAAAGATTGAGAGACCATCAGCTCTACGCCAAGTTCTCCAAGAGTGAATTCTGGCTGGAGAGTGTGAAATTCTTAGGTCACACGGTTTCCAAGGATGGTATATCCGTGGATCCAACCAAAGTGCAAGAGGTGCTGGATTGGCAACCACCTACCTCTGTTCATGAGATTCGGAGTTTTCTGGGTTTAGCCGGTTATTATCGCCGTTTTATTCTGGACTTCTCTCGGATTGCGAAACCCATGACCGAACTCTTAAAGAAGGGAGTCAAGTTTGAGTGGAATGACAAATGTGATGAAGCTTTCCACACTTTGAGAAAACATTTAACTTCAGCCCCAGTTTTAGCTCAACCCGATTGCACCAAGCCCTATGATGTCTATTGTGATGCTTCAGGCACCGGACTTTGGCTTTGTCCTCATGCAAGAGAACCGAGTCATTGCTTATGCTTCTCGAGCACTTCGGCCTCATGAGCAAAACTACCCCACGCATGATCTTGAGTTAGCAGCGGTTATTCATGCTCTCAAGATGTGGAGACACTATTTGATGGGTGTTCCATGCAACATATACACCGACCACAAGAGCCTCAAATATGTCTTTACTCAGGCACATTTGAATATGAGGCAGCGAAGATGGTTGGAGTTAGCAAAGGACTATGACCTTAGTGTGCATTATCACCCCGGCAAGGCTAATGTGGTTGCGGATGCGCTAAGCCGCAAGGCTAATTGTCATTGTCTTTCCGTGGAGTCCTACGCTGACACCTTGTGCCATGAAATGGCAAAGCTCAACTTAGAGATTGTTCCACATGGGTACTTCAACCATATTTCAGTCGAACCAACCTTGCATGATCAGATTGTTGAAGCCCAATTAAATGACGCAAAGATTAAAATCGTTAAACGGAAATTGTCAAAGGAGAAGGTGAAGGAAAAATACAAGTGTTTCCGGCTAGATGGGCAGGGAGTGATGTGGTTTGGACAGCGCATCGTGGTGCCCAAAAACACGGAACTCCGGAGGAAGATTATGGATGAGGCCCATCTCTCTAAATTTTCCATCCATCCCGGTAGCACCAAAATGTACCAAGATTTGAAACAAAACTTTTGGTGGACTAGGATGAAGCGAGAAATTGCCACGTATGTGTCGGAATGTGACACGTGTCAGCGGGTTAAGGCTAGCCACTTGAAGGTAGCAGGCACGCTTCAACCTCTACCTATTCCCTCATGGAAGTGGGAAGATATAAGCATGGACTTCATTGTTGGACTTCCCAGAACCCTCAGGGGCATGACTCCATTTGGGTAATTGTGGACCGCCTTACCAAGACCGCACATTTTATTCGGTCAATACCATTTATACCGCTAAGAGGTACGCTGAGATTTATTTGGAACGGATCGTTTGTCTACATGGGGTACCCAAGACGATAATTTCAGATCGTGGTACTCAGTTCGTAGCACGCTTTTGGGAACAATTGCAACTATCCCTAGGCACTAAACTGATCTGTAGTTCAGCATATCACCCTCAGACCGATGGGCAGACGGAAAGGGTAAATCAAATACTTGAGGATATGCTTCGAGCTTGTGTTATCCATTATGGGAAGAATTGGGAGAAATGTTTATCTCTGGCCGAATTCTCCTATAACAACAGCTACCAAGCGAGTCTTAAAATGGCACCTTTCGAGGCCTTATATGGTAAAAGATGTCGGACCCCGTTGTGTTGGTCCCAGGCAGGCGAGAGGTATGCCTATGGCCCTGACCTTGTAAAAGAAGCGGAAGAAAAAGTTAGAATCATCCGCGAAAAATTGAGAACCGCCCAGTCACGGCAAAAGAGTTACTTTGATCAACGGCGGAAGCCACTTCAATTTGAAGTCGGCGACCACGTGTATCTCAAGGTCTCCCCGACCAAAGGTGTGCAAAGATTCAGATTAAAGGGAAAACTTGCACCTCGTTACATCGGCCGATATGAAATTACTCAACAATGTGGACCGGTAGCATACCGTGTGAAGCTTCCAAAGAAGCTCTCAGCCGTGCACGACGTTTTCCACGTCTCCCAACTCAAGAGGTGTTTACGTGTTCCGACCGAAGTTGTTGAACCAGAAGAACTCTCGGTTGAACCGGATCTCTCTTATGATGAGCATCCCGTTAAAATCCTCGATGAGAAAGAGAGACAAACACGAAGGAAAGGAGTTAAAATGTACAAAATTCAGTGGAGTCATCACTCCAAAGACGAAGCCACGTGGGAAACCGAAGACTATCTCAAGAAGAATTTCCCCGACATCCTTTCGTAAGCCAAAGGTTCTTTTCCCCCTTGCTCCTAAGTTTAATCGAATCTCGGGACGAGATTCCTTTTAAGGGGGGTAGGCTGTGACATCTCTGATGTAACAATGATGAAAACACCTTTGAAACAGATTAAAAAGGGAAATAATGGTGGTAGAATTCAAAAATTTATCAAAATTCAAATTGAAATTCAAAACCAAAGGTTGTTTGACACCCAACTGAAATCTCAAGAATTTTGTACTAAACTTGAAAATCTCCAAAAATAAAAGTTGTTAGTCATCACAAATAAGGCCTAGTCACTGTTTGGAACTTTTGAAAATTTTGCAGTTTGGTCCCTCAAAAACTCGAAATACAGTTCTGGGCACCTTTTTGAATTTGGGTTGTTTGAGCTTGAAAAAAATTGAAATTTCAGGTTTACCCCAAAAAGAAAGTTGTGTCCCACCTCTCAAACTCAAACTTTTTATTTTCTTACTTTATCATGTTCAGTTCAAATTTTTGGAGAAAATTCGAAAGGGGCACAGGAGCTCCACGGGCGCCCAACAGTGGCCCTGGCGCGCCACTGCTCCGGCCGGGAGCCGGCCGCCACGTGGCGGCGAGCGGCGGAGGCCGCGCCGAGCTGGCCGAGCCGTGGCGTCGGGTGGCCGTTATCCTCACGCGCTTGTCCGAGCCCTCCGCGCCGTCACATCGCCGCTCGACAGCTCGCCTTGCCTCGCGTCGCGCGAGCGCCATCATGGCGGTCGGAGCGCCGCCGTGGCCGCGCGCGCGCGTGACGCACAGAGCCGCTCCGCGGCCGATTCCTCTCCGCTCAGCGCCAAACGCTCTGCAGAGGATCTTCCACTTCTCCACGCCACAATCTCCGACCCCCAATCGCGTGCGCGCGCGCTCTGCTCGAGCTCACAGCGCCATCAATGGCGATCGCGACAGCTCGCGCACGCGCACACACGCCACCAAGGCCGCTCGGTGCCTTCTGGCTCACCCAAACACCCCATTGAGCACCCTCATTCCTTCCCCCAGCCAGTGCCCAGCTCTTCTCCCTCTCACCGCGTTCGCTCCCGTCGTCTTCCACCTCGGGACGCCTTGAGCCGAGCTCGAGCTTCACCGCCGCGAACTCAAATCGACCGCGAATCCCTCCACTCTTTTCCAATCCCCCGCTCGTGAATCTCGCTCACTCACCCCGCTAGCCGCTCGAGCACTCCCCAGCTCGAATCGAGCCTCACTCGCCGCGAATCGAGACTTTTCCCCACCGCTCGGCCATTAACGCCGCGAACACCACCTCCACGTCGAGCGCCATACCCCGGCCATCCCCGTCGCAGATGAACGCCACGACGAGCTCCACCATCGTCCACTGAAGCTCACACGCCCTTCCGCGCATCGTCACGACCACCGCAGGCCGCTAGCGACGTCGCCGGAGCCAACCGCGCCGCCGCTCAACGTCGACGAGCCGCGCCGCTTCACCTCTCCGACCGCGAGACCTACCTCAACCGACTCGCGGTGAGCTCCTCTCCATTTCCCCCAACTTTCCCCGAGCCAACTCGCCGTCGTTTCGCCGGCGTAGCAACGCCGACGAGCCGTGGACCCGTCTGCGTTCCCCTTTTTAGTCTAGGGTCCTTTGCGCAAAAATCAGGGACCTGTTCGTAAGGTTTTGAAAGTTCTAGGGTCTCCAGCGTAAAAAAGATTCTTAAACCTAGATCTATTTTTCCCGAATCTTGTGAAATCCACTAAAAATCGTACAAAAATCAGAAAAATGCACAAAAATACTCTCTGGACTCGTGAGATTGTAAACTCCAATCTCATTTAAGCATGTATGTACTTTTGGTGAACCAATTTTGAATTAAAATTCAAATTGTGAATTTAGAAACTTGAGCACCATTTCAAATCCAGAGCTTTGCTAGGGCTGAGCTTTGGATATGTTGTTCGCAGTGACTTTGGACACCTTGTGTCCAAAGGGGACCTAAAAATATGGACTGTAGCTTCAGTTATGAATTAATATGTGTTTCCTGTCTTTTTGTAGTCCAGACATTGTTAGAAATAATCCATGCCGCTAAAAATCACTATTTTTCTCCAGAGGCTTAAAAACTTGTTAGCACATCTGTTAAAAATGCAAAACTTAATTTTCGCTCTATTTAGACTAGCCAATAAATAGATATGTATTTTCAAATAAAAATTTATTGAGGACTATCCAAGGGTTATTTTGAGTCACCACTTGGCCAGAGCCCTCCTTGCACATATGACTAGCTCTGTTTAGGAAAATTTCTGAATTGGATGTATTTTCAATTTTATATGAATTTATTCCATTCTGTAGCGCAGCTTGTACTATTTTAATAAATTTTGTGTAGCTCGAATTTAGCTAAATTTGGAGTGAGCCTAACTCTTATACTCCAGTAAGCTGTCATAAAAGTTTATAGATAAAAAGATGAACAGGAAATGAGAAACAAAAATGAAAGGAATTAATGTGGAATTGAATTTATGTAAAAAAAAAGAATAAACCTTTTGATAATTAGTTAGAATAAAATAAGAAAAGTCTAAAATTCCAAGAAACAGCACCCAAACTTCAAATAATAAATGAAAATTCTTTTATATATGTACACAATCACCATCGAAGATGAATAAAAATTTTCCCACACCCCCTACTCTATTTTGTGAAGGAAAGAGTAGTACTTAATCATGTCTAGGTGAATATGGCCTTCAAGGCCTTAGCTTTGGAATTCAATAGGCATCCGCAATAAGTTATGCATCTCATGTAGAAGGCCGCTATTCCGGACGGCACCTACCATCTCATCCCCGCCAACGAAAGAAGGAATCCCGGAGGGAGGTGCCGGCGAAGGATCGATCAACCCGGAGGCTAACCCCCAACTAGAGCAAGAAGGCAAGCCCCGGAGCATAACCTAACCTTAAAGTTTATGCATCTATGAATCCCTATGCTTGTGCATTTACGTTTCAAGGAGTTGATTGAATACCTTAGCTGCACATTTCTAGTACCTATGACTTGCAACACTAGTATGAAGGATCGAGTAGGGCATTGCTTAGGTCGTTACAAAGTCGAGTGATTTCCTGTCACTCGCGAGACATAGGAGTTGTTGTCTTTACTTATGTTGGAATCATAAGGATTGACGGGCGGAGGTGATAGATGTAGATCTCCCGTCCGTGTATGATAATCGATTTAAGGTCGAAACGTGTGGTTGAGTGTGTCAAGTTTTTGAACGTACCACATGCATGCCGATATATGGGAATCGGTAAGCCCGGTACCAGATTGAAGCAGCTAGGGCCGATAGCCATCTCTCCTTGGAAACTTTGTTTTCCCCTGCCGTACACTTGTGGATATATGCGTGAGACTGTGAGTGAAGCAGTAAACCTCTATCCTAAGGAAGGTGGATTCGGATCCGAATTGTGGATCGATGGGAAAGGTTGGGAAGTGCTTGTACCTTTTATAGCAAGCATTATCCATGTGTGTTGGGTTTCCCCTGGCCAGGTAGCAAAATTCGGTTCGAACTGTCCGCTTCTCGCGGTTAATGAGACTGCTTGACCGCCTTGCTGCATTGAGTAACAAGTGGAACTATGAGATTGATGAATTTGTTGTATGAAATAAATTGTATTGCACCACTTGTATGCTTAGAGAGGATGCTAATCTAGAATGGTTAAATCTACTAGAATATGATGCTAAAACATGAAAGCAAGGACCTACTCTTAGTTGCTTTTTGGCAAACAAACCCACCAACCAAAAGCCTCTCATGTCTAGATGTCGGTGATGTAGTTTTCACCCGACGGGTAAGCCTTGCTGAGTATTAGTATACTCAGCCTTGCTTGTGGCTTTTATTTACAGGTACAGTGTTGGATGTGGCAGTCGATGCCATGACTTGGCCTACCCAGGTTCCCCCTGGATGGCACATCGAGTGGGTTCCGTCCTCTGCCGAGGAACGGGAGGAGTAGCACCGTAGCAGGCTTCAGCATGGTGTTACTTGTATCGTCGTTAGTTTTTATTTCCGCTGCAATGAACCACTTTATTTCCGCTGCAAGAATTTGATACTCTGATTTAAATTCAAACTTGGTTTGTAATAACTTGTGATACTATTTTGTATGTTCAATTGTGGAATGTTGTAATCTCTGGAACTCACCTTCGTATGGGCGTGCTGTTGTTTCGATCGAGAAAAGTACGTGGTTAAATCGGGTTTAATCCGACGGCGCTCCAGCTTATTCCGGATTAAGTGCCTGACTTACTTGATTAGTGGTCCCGGGGTACTTAACTTGGAATAATTTAGGAGTGGTCCGCCACAATGTTCAGTTCCAATTAACGTGTATTAACGGGTTTGCCAGACTCCGATTCGCCATCACTCTGCTCTAGCACATTGCTTATGGATTTCACCAGATTACATTATGTTGGTGATTGGAGGATTCATTGCTGGTTATCAATTCCTGGGTACTACAAATGTCGACGGGTATCAGCTAGTTCTGTTTGACTTGTTTCACAGCCGATTGGTCAATGGGACAAGAATATCAGCAAACTCAACATGAGCTCGTGGAGGTGAGACTAATATTAAATCAGGAACTACTAATCACTGGACTATTGACTGCTGCCGATCCAGGGATGCATACCACAACCGATGAATTCAAAGCTTTGTAAGAAGAATACATAGACAATGGAGTTCGAAACTCGATGACATGCAACATGCAAAAAATTTATTGGTTCCTGTACATCCGATTTGTGTATATGTCAAATTTAGCTGCTGGGTAAATTCTATTGGATGTCTATAAGTTGGTAAGGTATTTCACTGCCAAGGTCAAAGCAGCTTTGGTTGATAATTATCATTAGCCGATGGAAGAAGGATAACTAATGGAGAAACTTATTATATGGGTGACTCTGGTTTGTTCCATAAAAAATTGAATCGGCTGGGAAAGGCAGTGCTAGCTACACATGGGAAAGTATGTATTACGTACATGCATGTTGGTTGTGCACGTACATGCCACGAGCAAGGTACCTGTTGGATGCACAGTACTTGCAGAAGTTCAAGGCAAGCTACGTTAGCTTGTTGGAGTCTCCTAGGAACAGAGTTTCTCATGGTTGCTACAGCCGAGGCATCGGTATGTGGAAATTCAAGGAGCCAATGATTCATGTTATGATGGAACCAACTGCATCTGATGAGTATTGATAATCGCTTGAAAAAAATTTAAAATACCAGTTGGCTAGTTACATAAATTTACATGAGGTTTGTTACAGCGCTTGGAAATAATAACAACTGTTCACTATCTTAGATCTAATGGTTAAAAGTTAAAATGAACCTATTATAAGAACCAAAGCAGGTGGCCAGGAACCAATTAAGTGGGCCAAGAACCAATTATAAAATTAATTAAAAGGATATATTAGTATTTTCACTAATAATCATTAGATGCAGCAGGAAACGTTTCGTCTTCTTCTAAGGTGTCGGCGGCGCAGCCGACGCTCGGCTCGAGACGACAAGAGCTCCAGTCGCCGCGCTCAACCGGCGCAGAAGCGGAGCAAGTAGTCAATGGATGTCCAGAACCTGCTGCCCGACCTCCTCCCCGAGGACCATGTCGGCGATGGCTCTTAACTCCTCGACCAGCGTGGCTCCTGGAGGACGCTCCTCACCTCAGTGGCCTGCTGCCCCATTCCACTGCTGCCGGGCGGCGCTGTTGCGGATGAAGGAGAGTTCTGAGGACGGGAGGAGAACCCAGAATGAAACCTGTAAAGCTGTCCTCTAATTTCTTTGGAAGCATTGATTCATTTGTCTCTCGAGAGTCAAGACGCTTGCTGACGATGCTGCAGAGATGAGAAAACTAGAGCATCGGAGAGCACGGGGGCCCATGGATGGAAGCACCTAGGGGAGGGGCCACTACTGCACATCAGCGGAACATCAAGGCTCGAGAATGGACACTGGCGGCGGGAGCCTCGAACTACGGACGAGATGGCCGGCCATGGGAGGAGCATCAACCAGCGCCACACAATCTGTAGCGCCGCGCCACCACCGAGAGCATGGAGGAGAGAACCCATTCCATTTTGCCGGCTAGATTGAAAGGCCGGCGGCGAGCCCCTCCGCATGCACAAAAAGGATTTCTTCGATGCGGCAAGAATAACCAGTATCATTTTAATTACTAACCAACCCATTTTACAAGTAACTTCTCTTTCTAACATCAATGGCTGGGAAAAATCATGATGGAAGGAACCTCAGATTCCTTTCAAGCACCGTAACAAACCTCAAATTTATATGCATCGGTTATTGGCAGAGAGCCCAAGCTGAGAGTTTGAGCCGATGTGGGATATTGAAGTGATTGTCAAATTTATGATAGCTGATCTGGTTGAAATAATATCTATCGGTTACGTATCATTCAAATGGATTAGGCGCCAAGTTAATTATGAATTAATCGAATCGGCCATATGTCGTCCACATGCATGCCGCGAAAAAGAGAAGATCGGCAGGTATTTATTATTATAAAGGAGTCAGCCGATTTGGTGTCAGCCAGCCGATTTGGATGGAAATCATATAGTGATCAAAGTATCAAATATCAGGGGGCCGATTGTGTAGGGAGACATTGCCTGTGAATCGGTTGCATATTATTCAAACGTGACTTCACTTCACATATTATATTAACAATGAGATATCTAGAATATTCTTTCTTGATGCCTGAGGTAATGGAAACTTTGAAGTTTCGGTGTTAAATAATGGCCGATCAACCAAAGATGTACAAGAGATGTTAATCGCTCTGGAAAGACCATTCATATGGCCGGCTGATGGTGGAATACCTTTGTTGGCCGATGGAAGTTTTGAAAGGTGGAGCCCCGTATGCTATGTTTCGTAAACTCTGCAGAGGAGAAGGTAATTTGACCAAGACCAACATGATACTCATGGATTTCAGAGGAAAGGTTCCTCGAGCTGGGGGAGCACTCTGCATCGATTTGACAATCGGCAATTGGGGATTCTATGGAAGTTGTGGAGGCAGATGTATTACTATAGAGGCTCAGCCATGGGATTATGATCAAGTGATATGCGTATCGGTTCAAGCTGATGATACCGATTTTCTAAAAATGACTGATTTTGGTATCGAACCAATCGAAGTAGGCAGTTCTAAAAAAAATAAAAATCAGCCTGCGGATGAGTTTGCAGAAGGCAGAGAGGAAAATTTCTTAGAATAGTAAATGAAAGCATTTCAAGAATTTCTATTCTAGATGGAATCGTAAGCCGTTTTGTTAAATCAAATCAGGCAGATAGCTCATACATAGTATCACCTTTAGTGTGAAAACAAGAAAGAGACATGGCCGATTTGGGTTGTGGCCGATTTTTATATAAATCGAGTTTCAAATTGGCTGATACATTTCCGACACAATATGTGTCGCCTTTAGAACATGCAATTATCTTCTTTGTTATTGACAGTATGATTGGTTAATGGAGGGACTTGAGGAACATATGGTGTCACGATCGTTGGATATTTTAGATATTTCACTCATAATGTGTAGGTTGGTTGACAGTCCTACAGTTTACGTCAAGGATGATTGCAGTTGATGCCTTGTCAATTGGCGAGAAGTTGTTGCCCGTGCTCAAAGTTTCATATATCGATCCTGACGAATAGGGAGCCTTATCCATGGATTTTTGCCAATGGCTACATGCTCGATCACTGTTAATTATTTGCATGTGCGTGTACGCATACAGGAAAGACATCAACAGGCCGCATACAAGATAACTAAATGAATAAAAGGGGGCACTAATTGTTCGGCAAACAGGAGCATTGGCTTGTGAACGTGCAAAGAGCTCAGGTCGGCCGATTGTAGATATATGCCGATAAAAGAGTGTTGACCAATTATGATAGTGGCCGATAGAGAGGAAGGCAAATAGACAAGGAGAATCGGAAATCAGTGAGAAGAATCGGGATCGGCAGAAAGAAAAGAAATCGGCTTGGGGTGATTGGTTTACGTACTATAAGGTCAATGGGATTATCTGATGGAAAATTTCACCTGTGACCCGGTTGAGCAACCATTATTACTTTTTGAGTTCAAGATCAATGATCGAAGATTATTCAAGAGGATAAGCACGGGTGGAAGATGATGGTTGGTTATTATTGAGTAAAAAGGAATGATGATCATAAGATTATGGTGATCGTTGCCAACACTGTCAACCAATATTGCTTGAAGGAAAGTATCGGCTATGAAAAGGGTAGTGCCAAGAAAGCCAAGGTATTAAATTTATGAAGCAAATTGCATCGGCCGGGGAGATTGAGATGCTGGATTTACATAATTTCGAAGCATGAATTCTTCATACTCCGAAACTGAGGGGCTTGTGTTGACACCGGATTTTGATCAAATCAAAAGTCCAAAGGATATCGGATAATCGGCTGCTAGTGTATAGCTGATGGTCGATAAGTTTCTAATGACTAGAGTATATATCTGGCAATTGGCAAAAGAGCGATCGACAAAGCAGAGGAATCGGCCACAGGAGACAATCGATTATTAGTGTGTCTACAGGAGCACGTGATCTGCAAATGGACAGGCCGATGGTTTATATATACTTTCTGAGAGCAAGCGTACAGAATCTATGACCGGCTGCATACATACACATGCATACAAGGTCGTGATTCGTGAAAGATGATGGTCGGTCAAGTACGAGCATGTAGAATAATAAAGGTAAAGCAGCAATCGGAACGGAGCAGAATAGCAATCGGCACGGATCAAACCAAGAATCGGCAAAGAAAGAGAATCGGCAATCGGAAGAGAGGAATCGGAAAGAGAACTCAACTTGGAGCGTTCGACCAAATAGGTACAGAGGCATCGGTCTCTGTAATACGAGAAGGTGATGTTAGCCGATTATGGGTCTGTGTTGCTGCGATGGAAACGAACAGTCAAACTCTGCCGATAGAGCTGAAAATCTGCCGATGGATCCTCTTGTATGACAGCAAGGAAGGGTGATTAGCTAGAATAAAGAATCTTACTTGCACACGTTGATGACATATGCAACAGATATTAAAGAGAGTTGTGATGTGACACGATGGCTCAATATGTGTCCAGATACATCACGTATGCTGGTTGAGGTGTCTGCATGAAGTTAAAAGCAAAATACGGCATCAATTCAGATACGTACGACATGCATGTACATGTCCTCACATGATACGGGTTAAAATATTGTGATTAAGACATGATGGCGTGGCTGACGAGGAAGCTAGCATAGGAACAAAATTAATTGGAAAGGACTCTGTGGCACAAAGAAACGAGGCGTGTATCTTAATATTTATTTGATTAAGTTTTCTATTTAAAGTAGTCAAGTTGTATTTAAGATCTCTATGCGTGCGTCGTACGTCTAGGTCCTCGTCCGGTAGCCCTATAAATATAAAGGGTGCATGGTTATTGTAAGATTATCCATGATCAAATAAACAAACCCTACTTTTCTCCAGTACCTTTACTTTTATCAAGTCGGCGACTTTGCTATTTTTCTTTTCACGAGTTCTTCGAGCACGTCAAGGGTGATCAGATCTCAGGGTTTGCCTCGTAAGTTCCGTCTTTTACCGAATAATCCTTAAGCTTGAGCAACCGGCGTATCGCTGTTGCTTCGTTTAAGTTATCAACAGTTATCGGATAAGTATGTAGGCTTTAGTAACCGGCGTATCGCTGTTACTTCGTTTAGATTTTATTCTAACCTTTATCCAGCTTGGTACACGCTTTGGTCGGCTTTTACCTGTTTATCTCGTTGCATCTCTTATCACAGCCGACTATATCTGTTCCAAGTGCTGCTCTGCTTAGCTTTTTAGATTACGCTTTAGTGATCTCGCATAGCTTTGCTTTGAATCGGTTATCCAAGCTATTTTATTATTTACCAGATCGGGCAGCTTCTGCCGATTCTGCCTATAGAGCTAATCGGAATCCCAACCGATACGCTCTAGTATTTTTACTGTTTCATCTCTTGTCAATTAACAGGTCCAATTGACTGGCACGCCCCGGTATTCATGGTCACAACCAATTTCGTGTGCTAGCGCGTGAAGATCTTTGCCGATTTTTGCATCAACAGGAACCCACTCGACGTGCCAGCCAGAAGGAACCTGGGCAGGCCAAGTCGCACTAGCAAGGTCCTCAACAACATGCATACCTGAAATAAAAGCCACAAGTAAGGCTGAGTATACTAATACTCAGCAAGGCTTACTCGTCGGGTGAAAACTACATCACCGACTTCTAGACATCAGAGGCTTTTGGCTGGTGGGTTTGTTTTGCCAGAAAGCGACTAGGAGTGAATCCTTACTTTCATAATTTTAGCATCAAATTCTAGTAGTTTTAACCATTCTAGATTAGCAACCTTTCTAAACATACAAGTGGTGCAATACAATTTAGTACATACAACAAGTTCATCATCCTCATAGTTCCACTTGTTACTCAATGCAGCACAACGGTCAAGCAGTCTCAATAACCGTGAGAAGCGGACAGTTCGAACCGAATTTCACTACCTGGCTAGGGAAAACCCAACACACACGGATAATGCTTGCTATAAAAGGTACAAGCACTACCAACCTTTTCCGTCAATCCACAATTCGGAACCAACTCCCACTCCCTTAGGATACAAGGTTGTCGGATACTCGTGGACTAAAGCCGGCCGATCTCGCGCATGTAACCACATGTGTACAGCAAGGGAAAATACATTTCCAAGGAAAGAAGGCTATCGGTCCTAGCTGTATCAATCGGGTACCGGGCTTACCGATTCCCATAGGTCGGCATATGCATGGTACGTTAAAAAACTTGACACATAGAACCACACGTTTCGACCTTAATCCAATTATCATACACGAACGGGAGATCTACACATACCATCCCGCCCGTCCATCCTTATGATTTCAACATAAGTAAAGACAAGTAACTCCAATATCTCGCGAGTGACAGGAAATCACTCGACTTGTAACGGTCCTAAAGCATTGCGCTAACGACCCTATCATACTAGTATTATAAGACATAGGTATTAGAATTATGCAACTAGGGTATTCAAACAACTCCTTGAAACATAAATGCACAAGCGTAAATAATTCATAGTTGCACAATTTAAAATCTAGGTTATGCTCTGGGGCTTGCCTTCTTGAGCTAAGCCGGTGTCAAACTCTGGGTCAATCACGACGACGTCGGCACCACCTTCGGGACCTTCTTCTTCGTTGGCGGGTACGAGATTGTACATGCCGTCAGCGAGAGCGCCTTCTACATGAGATGCATGAGTTTAAGGCTTGCTGCTAGTTTTAAGTATAAAGGTTAAGGCACTTGAAGGCCATATTCACCTAGACACCAAAGTACACCATTCTTTTCTTCACAAAATTAGAGAAGGTGTGTGGTGTAGGTTTTATGCCTTTATGATGGTGATTGTGTACACATATAAAACATTTCAAAATATTATTTCTATGCAGGTGTTTAGTTCTTGAATTTTAAACTTCACATGCACCCTATTGGCTTCAATTATCAAAAGTGATCTATTTCTTTTTATAAAACTCAATTGACTCTAGTTCCTTCTCATTTTTGTTTCTTTGTTTCTGTTCATCCTTTTTATCCACAAACTTTATGACAGCTACTGGAGTATAAGAGCTAGGCTCACTCCAAAATTTAACTAAAACTGAGCTATATAGAAAATATTAAAAATAGTACAATTTGCTGCTCAAAAAATCAAGATTAATTCATGTAAACTCAAAACTACTTCCAAAACAGAAGATCTTTCTACCGGAGCTAGTCATGAGCAAAGGAAAAGCTTTGGCTAAGTGGTAGATAAAAATAACACTTGGACAGCCCTAAATAAATTCCTAACCGAAAACCAATACCTATTTATTTGATAGCCTAAACAGGGTCTAAAATTAAGTTTAGCATTTTGCTAACATGTGCCAACAAGTTTCTAGACCTCTGGTGAAAGTTGGTGATTTTAGACTGCAGGGAATATTTTTTAATAAATGCAGAACTGAGCTAGAACAGAAATTACTAAATAATTCATAACTAAAGTTACAGGCCATATTTTTAGGTCTCCTTTGGACACAAAGCTTCTACAGACCATACAAGCAACATGTCCAAAGTTCAGCTACAAAAGAGCTCAGGATTTAAAATGGTGCAGAAACCTCTAAACACTGAGTTTGAATTTTAATTCAAAAACTATTCATCAAAAGTGTATACATGCAAACATGAGATTGAATTTACAACCTCGCGAGTCCACGGAGTATTTTTGTGCATTTTTCTGATATTTCTACAATTGTTAACAGATTTTACAAGATCTCAAAAAATAGATCTAGGTTTAAAGAATCTTTTTTACGTCGGGAACCCTAGATCTTTTAAAACCTTGCAAACAAGTCCTTGAATCTTACACGGAGGACCCTAGAACTAAAAGGGGGAATGCGTATAGGCCCTTGGCTCGCTGGCAACCGGATTCCGGTGAGGAGACGGCGAACCAGTGTGGGGGAAGTGAGGGAAAAACGACGAGGGGCTCACCGCGAGTCGGTTGGGGGTGGTCTCGTGGATGGAGGTGGAGCGGCGCGGCTCGTCGACAGTGAGCGGCGGAGCTCCTTGCTCCGGCGATGTTGGCAGCTGGCTGCGGGGGTCGAGGCGGTGCATGGCTTGGCTTGAGAGCCTCACCAGGCGGAGGCGGAGCTCGTCGAGGGGCTTGACGGTGACGAGGATGACCGGAAGATAGGGCTCGGCGTTGAGGTGGAGCTCGGCGGCAGAAATGGCAGAGCGGCGAGGGAAAGCCGCGATTCCCGGCAAGGGCTTCACGACTCTCGCTGGGGTTTGCTCGAGGGGCTAGCTAAGAGAGGGCGAGCTACGGGTGCGGTGGATTGGGATTCCATGGAGGGATGGGTGGTGGATTTGGGCCGGCGGCTGCGAACACTTAGAGCTCTGCTCTTCGCGACCGGAGGTGGAAGATGGTGTGCGGGAGCGCGAGGAAGGGGAAATGGCAGTGTCGCTGGCTTAGAAAAGAAGGGAGGTCGCTAGGTGGGGACTTGGAGCGAGCTAGAGACGACTGGGTGGCTTTGGGAACGCGCGCACGCGTGCTCGGGCCATCGGAGCCGCCATTGATGGCTCTGACAGCTCGGGCAGGGCGCGACCACGGGTTGGGGGTCGAAGATCATAGCGTTGGCGATGGGAGATCATCTGGCAATGCTGCTTGGCGCGAAGCGAGGGCAAAGCCGGGTGCACAGGATCCTTGCCCAGCGTGCGCGAGCTGTGGCCAATGGCAGAGCTCGGCTCGCCATGATGGCGGCCCGCGTGGCGAGGCTCACCAGGGCGCAGGGGGGCTTGATCTTGACTGGACGGGGCGCTGGCATGTGCGCAGGGAGGAGAGACGCAGCTGCCGTGGCTTTGGCCAGCCTGACTGGGTCACCGCCGCTCGCCGGCCACGTGGTGGCCGCGGGCGGCCTCGGGCAGAGGCTGGCCGAGCCGGCTTGTCGGGCGCCCGTGGAGCTCCCCGGTTCAACTATGCAAAACTCTAAAAATTTGATCTAAATTTTCAAAAGTGTAACACACAAATTTGGAGTTTGAAATGTGGGACACAACTTTCTTTTTGGGGTGAACTTGAAATTCCGAAGTTTTCAAGCTCAAACAAGCCATATTTGAAAAGGTATTCTACACGGTTTTTAGGGTTTTTGAGGGGCTTAACTGCAAAATTTGAAAAAGTTCCCAACAGTAACTAGGCTTCATTTGTGATGAAAACAACTTTTATTTTTGGATATTTTCATGAGATCTCAGTTTGGTGTCAATTTTGCCTTATTGAACTTTAAATTTTAAATTCGAATGCCAATTTAAGTGTTTTTTACCCTTGCTGCCTTTTTCCCTGTTTTTATTGTATTTTTAAAGTTTTAAACATCAGGGATGTCACAACCTACCACCTTAAAAGGAATCTCACCCCGAGATTCGATAGTGCATAAGGATGGTGTGGAAAAGATACCTTGGTCTTAGGAAGGAAGTCGGGGAAGTTCGTTTTAAGATACTCTTGGGTTTCCCATGGGGCTTCATCTTCAGTGTGATGACTCCACTGAATTTTGTACATTTTAACTTCCTTTCTTTGGGTGTTTCTCTCCTTCTCATCAAGGATCCTGATAGGATGCTCATCATAAGAAAGATCCGGCTCAACCGAGAGTTCTTCTTGCTCAACAACCTCGGTCGGAACACGAAGACACTTTTTGAGTTGGGAGACATGGAAAACGTTGTGCATGGCAGAGAGCTTCTCGAGAAGCCTCACACGGTATGCAACCGGTCCACATTGTTGAGTGATTTCATATGGAGCAATATAGCGAGGTGCAAGTTTTTCTTTCAACCCAAACCTTTGTACACCCTTGATCGGGGAGACCTTGAGATACACATGATTGCCGACTTCGAACTGAAGGGGCTTCCATCTTTGATCAAAGTAACTCTTCTGACGAGAATGTGCGGTTCTCAAGTTTTCACGGATGATCCTGACCTTTTCCTCTGCCTCTTTCACAAGGTCATTGCTGTATGTGTATCTCTCGCCTGCTGAGACCAACACAACAGTGTCCGATATCTTCTACCATACAAGGCTTCAAAAGGTGCCATTTTTAAACTTGCTTGGTAGCTGTTG
Organism: Digitaria exilis; assembly: GCA_015342445.1. Lineage (NCBI taxonomy): Eukaryota > Viridiplantae > Streptophyta > Magnoliopsida > Poales > Poaceae > Digitaria > Digitaria exilis. The sequence goes on along the minus strand of JACEFO010001327.1, from coordinate 15,872 downwards.
TTATAACAGAATTCAGCCAGAGATAAACATTTCTCCCAATTTTTCCCATAATGGATAACACAAGCTCGAAGCATATCCTCTAGGATTTGATTTACCCTTTCCGTCTGCCCATCGGTTTGAGGGTGGTATGCCGAACTACGGATCAGTTTCATGCCGAGGGATAGTTGCAATTGTTCCCAAAAGCGTGCCACAAATTGAGTACCATGATCTGAAATTACCGTCTTGGGTACCCCATGTAGACAAACGATCCGTTCCAAATAGATTTCAGCATACTTCATAGCGGCATAGGCTGTATTGACCAGAATAAAATGTGCGGTCTTTGTGAGGCAGTCCACAATTACCCAAATGGAGTCATGCCCCTTAGGGGTCCTGGGAAGTCCAACAATGAAATCCATGCTTATATCTTCCCACTTCCATGAGGGAAAAGGTAGAGGCTGAAGAGTACCTGCTACCTTCAAGTAGCTAGCTTTTACCCGCTGACACGTGTCACATTCCGACACATATTTGGCAATCTCCCGCTTCATCCTAGTCACCAAAAGTTTTGTTTAAGATCTTGGTACATTTTAGTGCTACCAGGATGAATAGAAAATTTGGAAAGATGAGCTTCATCCATAATTGTCCTTCGGAGTTCTGCGTTTTTGGGCACCACTATCCGATGTCCAAACCACATCACTCCGTGTCCATCTTGATGGAAACACTTATATTTAGCCTTTCCTTTTATCATCTTTCTCTTTAGGATTTTAATGCTTGCATCATCTAGTTGGGCCATGACTATCTGGTCATGCAAGGTTTGTTCGATAGACATGTAATTGAAGTAGCCATAGGGAACAATTTCTAAGTTGAGCTTGGCCATTTCATGGCATAAGGTGTCAGCATAGGACTCCACGGAGAGGCAGTGACAATGAGCCTTGCGGCTTAGAGCATCCGCAACCATATTGGCCTTCCTGGGGTGATAATGCACATCAAGATCATAGTCCTTAGCCAACTCTAACCACCTTCGTTGCCTCATGTTCAAATGTACTTGAGTGAAGATATATGTGAGGCTTTTGTGATCGGTGTATATGTTGCATGGGACACCCATTAGGAAGTGCCTCCAAAGCTTGAGAGCATGAATAACCGCTGCCAACTCAAGATCATGAGTAGGGTAATTTTGCTCATGCGGTCGGAGTGCTCGAGAAGCATAAGCAATGACCCAATTTTCTTGCATAAGAACACAACCAAGTCCGGTGCCTGAAACATCACAATAGACATCATATGGCTTGGTGCTGTCGGGTTGAGCTAAGACTGGGGCTGAAGTTAGATGTTTTCTCAAGGTGTGGGAAAGCTTCTTCACATTTGTCACTCCACTCAAACTTGACTCCCTTCTTCAAAAGTTCAGTCATGGGTTTAGGAATTCGAGAGAAATCCGGAATGAAGCGGCGATAGTAACCGGCTAGACCCAGAAAACTCCGAATCTCATGGACAGAGGTAGGTGGCTGCCAATCCATCACCTCTTGTACCTTGGTTGGATCCACGGATATGCCATCCTTTGAAACCGTGTGACCCAAGAATTTCACACTTTCTAGCCAGAATTCACATTTAGAGAACTTGACATAGAGTTGATGATCTCTCAATTTTTGAAGAACAATGCGAAGGTGTTCGACATGCTCTTCCTCATTCTTGGAATATATGAGAATGTCATCAATAAAGACCACCACAAACTTGTCAAGCTCGGACATGAAAACCGAATTCATGAGGTATATGAAGTAGGCTGGGGCATTTGTGAGCCCAAATGACATGACCAAGTATTCATATAGTCCGTAGCGGGTGGAGAAGGCAGTCTTTGGGATATCACAAGGACGATTTTTATTTGGTGATAGCCAGAGTGAAGATCAATCTTAGAGAACACTCTGGCGCTAGCTAGCTGATCAAAAAGAACATCAATGCAGGGAAGTGGATACTTGTTCTTGATGGTCACCGCATTAAGAGGCCAGTAGTCAATGCACAACCTCAAAGAATGATCCTTCTTCTTCACAAAAATAGCTGGATAACCCCATGGTGACACACTAGGACGGATGAAACCCTTGTCTAACAATTCTTGGAGTTGAATTTTTAATTCGGCCAATTCATTGGGTGGCATTCTATAGGGTCTCTTTGATATAGGTGCTGTGCCAGGTTGAAGTTCAATTACAAATTCAATGTCCCTGTCTAGCGGCATCCCAGGTAAGTCATCCGGAAAAACATCGACATACTCACATACCACCAGAATGTCTTTTAGTTGTGTTTCTACCATGGTGTAAGCACAAGCATTCGCGCATTTTCGGTGTGGAAGATAGAGTGCACTAGGGCCATGTGAAGGCGAGTTTATCTCCACAACCCGTTTGGCAACATCTAGCACAACCTTGTGTTGAGTCATCCAATTTGCCCCAAAACAATATCAATTCCATCCAATCCTTGCAGAATCAGATCAGTAGGAAAAACTTTGCTACCCAGCTTGATTGGCACTAATCGAGTGATTTGGTTTGAAGCTATTTTACCACCCGCAGTTGATATCACATAGGCTGATTTGGTGTGACATGATTTTAATCTACATTTTGCATTAAACCTTGTGCTTATAAAACTATGTGTTGCCCCGGAATCAAACAATATCACAGCAGGTTGGTTGTGGATAGGAAAAGTACCAGTCATGTCCGGTGCTCCCTCAGGTAGGTCAGCCAGCGTAGTGTAGTTGAGCCTTCCCTGCCTGACTTGGACTCGCTGTTGCTTGCCTTTGTTCTGTTGGTTCTCAGGCTTGTTCTGTGGGTAGTCCTTGATGAAATGGCTGCTACTGCCACACTTGAAGCATTGGTAGCCACCTTCAGGACGAAGCGGCTGCTGCACATTTTGCCTTGGCGCCTGCTGCTGCTGCGGCGGTGGAGGGAAACGAGGTGCACCCTGCTGCGGTGGCCTGGCAACCCAACACCCACCCTGAGGTGCCCTCGGCTGTCCCTGCGGTGCAGTCGGTGGAATCAAGCAGAACCTCTGAGGTTGCCCATCCGAAGGTGCAGCAGGAGCCTTCCTTTTCTTCTGGGCCTTATGAACCATGTTAGCATCTTCCTGGGCAATGGCAATGTTCACAAGTTCACTATATGTGGCAAGTCGTGTCGTGGTCAACTGGGCCTTGTGCTTGGTATTGAAGCCACGACAGAACCTTTCCATCTTCTTTTCATTGGAGTCAGCATCATGACCCACATAAGGACACAGACCATTGAAGGCCTGGGAATACTGGAGCATAGTGCGGGTTCCCTGAGTCAGAGCCAGGAACTCATTCAGCTTCCTCTCAACAAGTCCAGCAGGAATATGGTGGGCTTTGAAAGCAGTCTTGAATTCCTCTCACTCAATGACATGGTTCTCCTGCTGAAGAGCCTGGTAGTTTTCCCACCACAAGAGAGCTGTGCCATGGAGCTGCTGTGCTGCAAATACCACCTTGCGGCTGGGAGTGCAAGGTGTAGCCAGGATGGAGAACTTGGATTCGAAACTCCAGCTGAGGATCAGCCACCAGCTCAGGAGGGAGCAGATGAGGAGGTGGACATAGTAGGTATGGATCCTGCCCTGGCTGCACCACCAGCACCAGAGGATGCACAGTTCGCCGATGAGGTACTGGAAGGATTTGAGGGTTTTGAGTTTGAGGTCGAGGAACACAATGAAGTGCTGCCAGAGGATCCAAACGCGTTTGCATGGGCTAATGCAAATGCGGATGGGTTCGATCCTGAGGGACACGGACCACTGGAGTTCCATCCCGTGGTGGTGGACGAGGATAGTGATGAGGAAGACCCCAGTGAGATCCAGGGGGAGTCCGGCATGACCACCGTCACCAGTTCTTCGTCTTCTTCGACTTCGTCGTCGGCTTCCAGTGCAGTTAGGTCCGACGGAAGCGAGAACTCCGTCAACCAGCCTGCTCCGATGGAGGGTGGAGCGTGAGAGGAGTGTGGGTTGTAGGGTTCTTTTGGGAGTTTGTGCTTATGTTCATGTAACCCGTATGCTAGTACTTGGAACTCTAGGGTTGTAGCTATGTATGTCTATATGATGGCTTGAGTTTGTAGGCTCTAACTTCTAGGAAGTCATGTATATGTTTTGATGTGATGTTTGAACCGCTATTATGTGAAGGTATATGTGATATATGATGGTTAGGTGCTTATATGTCAAAAGGGTTTTCCGAAAGGAGTTACCTTTCTCTTGTGCAAAGCTTGATATACCAGTTGAATGGAAGTTAATGTTCTCTTGCACTGAACTTTTGTAGAATGGCAAATCAAAGGAACCAGCAGTCGAGCTCAAGGGAGGACCCCAATACTCCACCGGGACCTCCTACCTTGACAGACGCGTTTGCACATCTCATTAACTCTGGGACGGAGCAAACCCGGCTGTTGAACTTGATTGCTCAGAACTTGGGCAATCGTTCGTCTGGGAGACAAGCTGGTCAGCAGGGAGTCACGTACTCTCAGTTCTTAGAGACCCATCCACCTGTCTTTAGTCAAGCTGAACATCCACTTGAGGCGCGGGAATGGATCCAGACTTTGGAGCAGAAGTTCCGGGTTATTCCCCAGTGTACGGAAGCCCAGAAGGTGGAGTTTGCAGGACTTCAGTTGCAAGGTTCCGCGGGTACTTGGTGGGCAAGTTTCTTGTCTCGCCAACCGGCGGGAGGAGTGCTGAATTGGGAGGACTTCAAGACCGTTTTCTGTGCTCACTTCATCCCTGACGGTATTTTGAAGCTAAAGTTGGAGGAGTTTCTACGGTTACAGCAAGGTAACCGGAGTGTGCTGGATTATACTTGTGATTTTGAACATTTGGCCCAGTATGCTCCGGAACATGTTGACAGTGAGACGAAGAAGAGGGACTGTTATCTCCGAGGGCTTAACGTCCGGATGCAAGAAAAGCTGGTTACTTGCACCCTGCACAATTATGGAGAAGCAGTCAGTATGGCCATCTCAGCAGAGGCCAAGATGAAAGCATTGGATGAATCTCTCAGGCGGGAGGAAGCTCTGAAGAGAAAGACCCCTCCCATGGGAGCCTCAAATAGTGCTCCGCCCCGATACAAGGTGGTATATCGTGGACCACCTCGTCCTACTTTCCGAGCCCCGCAACCGCAGCCGCCACAGCAATCATGGGCGGTGAGGAATCTCTATAGTGCACCTCGCCCAGGTAATCCTCAGTTCCAAGGTAATCGGAATCCAGCAACGCCAGGCAATAAGCAGCCCTGTTACAATTGTGGCCAAGCTGGACATTTTGCTCGGGATTGTCGCCTTCCCAAGCAGGGTGGTACTCAGAATATCAAGGCCCAAACTTCAGGGCAAGGCGTGGGTCAGAGGTTTGTGAGGAAGAAGGTTTTTAATACCAAGACTGGACGAGTCCATTGACATCCCACCCTTTTTTTTTTATGTCTACGAACTTGTGTTTGGCATGGGAGGTTAAGTAGAAAAGTTAAAGAGAAAAAGAGGAAGAGAAAAAAAGAATGGTTGACTAAAGTCAACAAAGGGGCCAGATTTGAAAATTTTGTGAACCCAAGAATTTCTAAGTGGAGTTTATAAGCTAAGTAACTTAGTTGGCCGGCAATGGGGTAAAAAGTTTGAGAAGTGATGCTTCAATTAAATGGAAGAAGAAAAATGGGAAATGGCACTATTCACCGTCCGACACAACACCTAGCCGTTTTCAAATTCCGGCTGAAATTTCATAATGAGCAGCAATATTCAGGTCAAATTCATGGTCGATCTGAGGTTCCTATGGCCATGGTGCCTTAAACAAAGTTGTTAAGGAATGTAGGAAGGACAACTTTTGTTTTTGGGTCACACGCAGAAACTGGCTGGATCCAGGAGAAAAATGCGAAAGAAAATCGATCAAAGGCTGTTTTCGGAGAAATTCAGTTAATTAGCAGCTGAGTTGAAATCGATCCAATTGAGTTTGAATTTGAAGTTTTCTGCAAAAACTTCCAATTAGGAAGTTGTTCTACTGAAGTTGAATTTCAAATTTGTCTTCAGCACCAGAGGCATGTTCTATTCAAGTTTTGAGAGTAATTTGTAAAATTCAGTTAGGGTTCTGAAATTTGGGGAAAGTTGCAGCAGTGACTTTGGAGCTCAAATTCGGTGTCAATTCGAGCTCAAATGAGTGAAGTGTCTAAATAAGAAATGAAATTGGATGATCCAGCTACAAGTTTCATATTGGGGGTTTTTGATGTTGCTATATGAATTTGGGAGAATTTGAGGTCGCAATCTCGGGAAAATGGGGATTGAAAGAGGGAAATGGTGACGTCACGGCAAGCAAGCTGCTGCCGGCGTCGAGCGGCGGCCCACTTCACCGGCCACGCGTCGGTCGCGGTAGGAGCCAGCTCGAGCGGCGTCGCAGCTGGAGGTGTCAAGCTACGGTGATCTCAGCCGCTGTTAAAGCCTCAACGACCGCCTTTCCTTCTCCCTCTTCGCCGCACTGCTCCTCTGCCCACCGACCTCGCCGCCGTCGAGCCGGAGCTCTGCAGCCGCCGTTTGAGCCACTCCGCGTTGCTTCTAGCCACCAAAAGCTTCGCCTTGGTCTCCTGGTTCGATTCCACCCACTGGTGCTCTTCTTCCCTCATTCCATCGCCCGGCGCAACCAAGTCTGGGAGCTCACCGTCGACGGTCGCCGGGGTAAGAGCTCCTCTCCCGTTCTCGAGCTTGTGTCGTTGAGTTGGCCAGAGTTAGAGAGCTAGGTGGTGAGGCTTAGTGGTCTAGAAGGAGGTTTGGAGGGTTAGTCCGTGGGGTGCGACGTTCTTCCAAGCGGGAACGGCGTTCGCCGCCATGGCGTGCCTCCGCCATAGCAGCCGCACAGGTGCAGCCCCGCTCGGGCCTCCTCCGGCCGAGCTTGGGTGCGCGCTAGGTGCGTTAGGGTTCACTGGTGCTCGTAGGGTAGCTGTTAGTGTTTGTCTCGCCGTGGTTAAGCCGTGGTGCGCTCGCCGCCGCGTGCTCCGGGCGTGTCCCCGCCATGGCCGGCGTGGTGCGCTCGGGTGTGCGGTGTCGCGTTGCGCGGCTAGGGGTGTGCGTGAGGTGTTGCTAGGCTCGGTGAAGCTTGGAAGCCGGTTGTGAGCTCGGTTGGTGGGCTGTGCTCGCCGGAGCGCGCAACGCCACCGGAGCTCCGCCGCCGTGCCGCGGGGGAACTAGGGTTAGGGTTCTCCGAGCAAGCTTAGGCCTAGAATGGATGCGCGGGGGTGTAAATAGGCCCTAGGACTAGATGTGATCGTCGGAGGACCTCGCCGCCGGCGAGCGTGCGGGGTCAACGCCGGCGAGGCGCTCGGTCCGCGCGGGGACTCTGTCCCGCGTGGGCAGGGGCTTCGCTGGGGAAGAGAAGGAAAGCCGGGGGGTTTTTGTAAAAAGACCATTTAAGTTTTAGAAATAGATTTAATTTATGTTTATTCACTGTTTTAATTCTAGAAAATTATAGAAAAATCAGAAAATGTGAAATAAATTTTAATAATTTCCTTAGATTTTCCTTTATTTTATAAAAATGCTAAACCATTAAGTTTGTAGTAATTAGAATTTAATAATAACACCATCTTAGAAAATAATTATTAAAAATGGCTAAAATGATGTTAAAAATATTCTAAAATAGGATTTAGGTCTTGTAAGCACTTTTATAGGTAAATAAAGGGTTAGGTTTGTGTAGAAAATAATTTGAGCATCCTTAGCAACTCTTCTTAATAAAATCAATAAAATAAATAAGGATTAATTTACCCACTTTATAAAATAACTTTTTCTTTGGGAAAGGTCTAGGTATCTTTGTTGGCTTGCAACTGTATCGAGAAGTGGTGTTGTGCTAGGTTTTCAAACTTTTGCATTTCTCATCACTAACTTGCATCGCATGTAGAGTCGGAAACTTCGGAAGTGGAATACGTGGATTTCTCGGACGATCCAGTGCCATACGAGGAGGTTTTCGTGGTTGCTCAGGAGTCTCAGGAAGCCGTCGAGACTGCTAATCTTTTTGAAACCCAAGGCAAGCCCCGGATGCATCTTTACCTACTTTATTTCAACAGATCACGAGTCCAAAGATTATGATTTTATGTGTGCATTAGGTTAGGAGTTGAATGCAAACCCTTGATGCATGAACTACTCCTTGATAGAATTACCTTTGATAGGGCAAGTAAGTAAATGGATTAGACCACATCTGCTTAGCTATGCCTTGCCAGGTTTATAATTAAAGGAATTGATCTAGGTTTTCACTAATCATAGATGAATCATGCATGAGATTATAAGAAAAGAGAGAGTGGGCAGAGGATGATAGAGTGGATTGACAGGTTCGATCCTTAGCTCTGCCTACTAACAAAAGTCACTAAGGACCGATCCGTTGTTTACCTGTTTGATCAAGTGATTCTACCTGGTTGCTTACTGGGTAATGGGGCCAGTGAAGCCAACTAGATTAGCTGGCTCATGAATTGGAAATATCGCTTACCGGTGCTTGCTGGGTCGGAGAAAGGCGGGATCGTCATCTGGAACTCACGGGGTGGTCGCCAGACGTGGGGCCCACGTGGGGATGCGTTCCCGGGTTCGGGTAAGGATATTTCCGGTCTTTGGCCCAACTAATTGAAAGGTTGTTACGGACAGCTGGCGCAGCTGTACGTGGCTGGTGGCTAGGTATCTCCTGCAGGATGTATATGGATCCGGATCAACACAACTCTTGGTTATGAGTGCACTTGATCAGGTGTTAAACATCGTAGAGGAAACAAGTTGAACTATTACATGGAAGTGATTCAAAATGCTGTTTGGACCTAGTATCACTTGAGTGAAAAATGTATTTACCACTTAGTTGAGTAGCTAATACTTAACTGTAATAAAACTGCTTTATAAGGACTCATTACTAGTAAGCTTTTTCCGCAAAAGATCAAGTCAGCCAAACAACCACCAAAAGCCTAATCATTATCCTTGAGAGTCTTTTCTTTGGTAAGACGGGTAAGTCTTGCTGAGTACCTTCGTACTCAGGGTTCTTCCCTTTCTGTTTTCCAGAGGAAGTTCCGCAGCCCGAAGCCGAGGAGGAGAACCAGAAGTCCTAGAGCATCAGAGGTCCCGGATGACTCTAGATGTTAGAAGTATCTAGTTCTACTTTACTCCTTTTGTATAAATCTAGTTGTATCTTGGACCTTAGAACTTTAGTTTGTCGTTAAGGTTATTTCAAAACTCGGGTTGTAATATTTCGTACCTTTCCGTATGCATGTAAAAAGGTAATGCCTGTTATGTTATCTCCAACTCGGTAAAAGATCCTAAGCTTTGGTTAAGAAAATGTTGTCAGTGGATGATTCGGGATGTCCCGGGGACACTCGACAGACTACCGGGTTTAAACTGTTTGAAGTGCGTGCGGAGTTATCCTGAGTTAAGGTGGCTCGACGCACTTGAGCCAGTTTAAATTGGGCGGTTCTGCCACAGCTGGTATCAGAGCCGTAGGTTGGGGTAACTAAGAGGTGTTACTATTTTAAAGCTCCAGGGACCTATTTTAAAGTATAAAAGGTTGTGTCGTTAGGTGGCAGTAGTCTAATGGTTGTTGTTTTGCAGGTGCTGACTGTTAGCATATCGTTAGTTACGGTAGACTTTATATATAGGGAGAGCTATACGATGCCACCACATTTTTATACGAGTGAGATATGAGTCTGTGAGGGCGTAGGCAAAACGTTGCGTCATATGCATTGCATGTTTTCAAAATTTCTTTTTGGGGGTTTTGGTGTGTGCCGTTGTTGACTTTGGTTGTCTCTACAGATGGAGACAATGGAGCATACAGATCAGGACGGCTGGACCCAGGGGTGCTACCATCATCGCCCTGGTTTCACCAGAGTGTTGTGGCAGATCTTGCAGGAGAAGGCTTTGAGGAGCCACCATTGTACATCTGGAAGCAGTTCGACACTCTGCAGCAGGTGGGGTGTACTGTCTATGTGCACATTCCAGAGTCTGAGACTCATCCTACATGGAAGCTGGACGAGACTCGAGTCCAGGGATTTGAGTTTGAGGATACTGTCCAGACTGCAGCCTTGACCGCTCTCACTGAGCTTGCCAGAAGAATAAGTTCGAGATTGGTACAAGCTCTGCCAGGTTCTTTCCGCTACAGGATCCAGAGGATGGGGTCTGGAAGCGGCGAGTTAAGGCTTTGAAGAACAAGTCAAGGGTGGAGAGCGATGAGGTTGCAGCATCTTCACTGGACTACATGGTGTCCATGTTCAGCCTCCTACAGATATGCCAGAAGAGTTACCAGCGCCAGAGGGAGAAGAACACGGATTTCAAGATGAAGATGCTGGGAATGAAGTCTGGTCTGGAAGAAGCCCAGCGGGCTATGCTTGATAGGGAGCATGAGATGGAGAGATCGATGAGGGACATGGCTCGTAGGATGGACGAGAAGGATGCGGAGATACAGCATCTCAAGGAAGTCGGGGCAGAGACTGCCGCAGCACGGACTGAAGCCGTAGGAGTACACACTCAGGAGATGCAGGCTCGTGTTTCGATGTTGCAGGATGAGATTGTCGCTTTGAGGACAGCCTTGGAGTAGTACAAGCATCTGGTAGCAGCTGCCAATTACCATGTTGAAGCACCACCAGCTCCAGCTGAGGATCAGCCACCAGCTCAGGAGGGAGCAGATGAGGAGGTGGACATAGTAGGTATGGATCCTGCCCTGGCTGCACCACCAGCACCAGAGGATGCACAGTTCGCCGATGAGGTACTGGAAGGATTTGAGGGTTTTGAGTTTGAGGTCGAGGAACACAATGAAGTGCTGCCAGAGGATCCAAACGCGTTTGCATGGGCTAATGCAAATGCGGATGGGTTCGATCCTGAGGGACACGGACCACTGGAGTTCCATCCCGTGGTGGTGGACGAGGATAGTGATGAGGAAGACCCCAGTGAGATCCAGGGGGAGTCCGGCATGACCACCGTCACCAGTTCTTCGTCTTCTTCGACTTCGTCGTCGGCTTCCAGTGCAGTTAGGTCCGACGGAAGCGAGAACTCCGTCAACCAGCCTGCTCCGATGGAGGGTGGAGCGTGAGAGGAGTGTGGGTTGTAGGGTTCTTTTGGGAGTTTGTGCATATGTTCATGTAACCCGTATGTTAGTACTTGGAACTCTAGGGTTGTAGCTATGTATGTCTATATGATGGCTTGAGTTTGTAGGCTCTAACTTCTAGGAAGTCATGTATATGTTTGATGTGATGTTTTGAACCGCTATTATGTGAAGGTATATGTGATATATGATGGTTAGGTGCTTATATGTCAAAAGGGTTTCCGAAAGGAGTTACCTTTCTCTTGTGCAAAGCTTGATATACCAGTTGAATGGAAGTTAATGTTCTCTTGCACTGAACTTTTGTAGAATGGCAAATCAAAGGAACCAGCAGTCGAGCTCAAGGGAGGACCCCAATACTCCACCGGGACCTCCTACCTTGACAGACGCGTTTGCACATCTCATTAACTCTGGGACGGAGCAAACCCGGCTGTTGAACTTGATTGCTCAGAACTTGGGCAATCGTTCGTCTGGGAGACAAGCTGGTCAGCAGGGAGTCACGTACTCTCAGTTCTTAGAGGACCCATCCACCTGTCTTTAGTCAAGCTGAACATCCACTTGAGGCGCGGGAATGGATCCAGACTTTGGAGCAGAAGTTCCGGGTTATTCCCCAGTGTACGGAAGCCCAGAAGGTGGAGTTTGCAGGACTTCAGTTTGCAAGGTTCCGCGGGGTACTTGGTGGGCAAGTTTCTTGTCTCGCCAACCGGCGGGAGGAGTGCTGAATTGGGAGGACTTCAAGACCGTTTTCTGTGCTCACTTCATCCCTGACGGTATTTGAAGCTAAAGTTGGAGGAGTTTCTACGGTTACAGCAAGGTAACCGGAGTGTGCTGGATTATACTCGTGATTTTGAACATTTGGCCCAGTATGCTTCGGAACATGTTGACAGTGAGACGAAGAAGAGGGACTGTTATCTCCGAGGGCTTAACGTCCGGATGCAAGAAAAGCTGGTTACTTGCACCCTGCACAATTATGGAGAAGCAGTCAGTATGGCCATCTCAGCAGAGGCCAAGATGAAAGCATTGGATGAATCTCTCAGGCGGGAGGAAGCTCTGAAGAGAAAGACCCCTCCCATGGGAGCCTCAAATAGTGCTCCGCCCCGATACAAGGTGGTATATCGTGGACCACCTCGTCCTACTTTCCGAGCCCCGCAACCGCAGCCGCCACAGCAATCATGGGCGGTGAGGAATCTCTATAGTGCACCTCGCCCAGGTAATCCTCAGTTCCAAGGTAATCGGAATCCAGCAACGCCAGGCAATAAGCAGCCCTGTTACAATTGTGGCCAAGCTGGACATTTTGCTCGTGATTGTCGTCTTCCCAAGCAGGGTGGTACTCAGAATATCAAGGCCCAAACTTCAGGGCAAGGCGTGGGTCAGAGGTTTGTGAGGAAGAAGGTTTTTAATGCCAAGACTGACGAGTCCATTATATGAATGTTGAGGAAATATCGGAAGGGGAACCCGTTATGGCAGGTATGTTTCCTCTTAACAACCAACCCGCCGTTGTGTTATTTGATTCCGGTGCTTCGCATACCTTTATAAGCAAAGCTTTTGTTTAGAAAACATCAATTAGCCACTCGAGAGTTAAGAAATAAGTATTGATAGAATCTACGGGGGCAAAGCAAACTACAAATTTAGTGGCTAGTGATGTGGCTTTAAGCTTAGAGGGTCACTTGATAATGTTTTACCGTTAGTCCTTGAGGATCAAGGGATTGATATAATTTTGGGAATGAATTGGATGACCCAGAACAAAGTTTTGATAGATACAGGATCTAGGGAGATTTGCTTTACAAATGCTCTTGGTCGGGAGGTGAAAGATCACTTTACCCGCCCATCAAACTTTAGGTGGTATGGTCAGAAAGACGAGAGCAGTGACTCTCGAGTCAATCCCTATAGTGAATGAATTTCCGATGTCTTTCCGGGAAGATCTACCGGGATTACCACCCGTAAGAGAGGTGGAGTTCACTATTGAACTTGAACCGGGGACAGTTCCTATATCTAGAAGGGCCGTATAGAATGCCGCCAAAAGAACTAGCAGAACTAAAAGTACAATTGCAAGAGCTATTAGATAAAGGTTTCATAAGGCCTAGTGCGTCACCATGGGGTTGTCCAGCTATATTACGTGAAAAGAAAGATCACACCTTACGGTTATGTGTGGATTACCGTCCTCTGATGCGGTAACCATCAAGAATAAGTATCCTTTACCCCGGATTGATTTATTGTTTGATCAATTGGCTGGAGCAAAGGTCTTTTCTAAGATCGATCTCCGGTCCGGGTATCATCAGATTCCGGATTAAGCCGGAAGATATCCCCAAAACAGCTTTCTCCACTAGATATGGTCTTTATGAATATCTGGTGATGTCCTTGGTTAACGAATGCCCCAGCGCATTTCATGTATCTGATGAACACCGTGTTTATGCCTGAACTGGATAAATTGTAGTGGTGTTCATAGATGATATCTTAGTGTTCTCTAAGAATGAAGAAGAACATGCCGGAGCACCTGTGCATCATTTTGCAAAGGTTGAGAGATCATAAACTATATGCTAAATTGAGTAAATGTGAGTTTTGGTTGAAAAAGGACCTTTCTTGGGTCATGTCTTATCGGCGGATGGTGTAGAAGTTGACACCGAGTAAGGTTGAGGAGGTGTTAAATTGGAAACCACCGCAATCGGTAACTCAGGTTAGGAGTTTTCTTGGGATGGCCGGCTATTACCGGCGGTTCATTCCAGATTTCTCCAAGATAGCTAAACCGTTAACTGAGTTACTTAAAAAGGACAATAAGTATGAATGGAGCGAGCAATGTGAGGAGGCATTCAGAAGTTAAAGAAGTTATTGACTACAGCTCCGGTTCTAGCTCAGCTGATATAGAAAAGCCTTTTGATATATATTGTGATGCTTCCGGGAAAAGGTTTAGGCTGTTGTGTTGATGCAGGAGGGTAAGGTTATCGCTTATGCTCCAGCAGTTAAAGCGACATGAAGAAAATTACCCTACACATGATTTGGAACTTGCTGCCGTAGTGCACGCTCTTAAGATATGGCGACACTATCTGCTGGGAAGTGGGGTGCCGTGTCTATTCCGACCACAAGAGTTTAAAGTACATTTTTACTCAATCCGAGTTAAACATGCGACAATGAAGGTGGTTGGAATTGATTAAGGATTATAACCTGGATATTCACTATCATCCGGGTAAGGCTAATGTGGTAGCCGATGCTTTGAGCAGAAAGGCTCAATGTCATTGTTTGACAGTCATAGAAGGGCAAAGACCCTGTGTCAAGAAATGAAGAGATGGAATTTGAAATGGTTATTCAAGGCTCTGTCAGGAATATTGTGATTCCAGACACCTTGAAGAACAAATTTGAGAGAGCTCAATTAAAGGATAAGAAAATGAAAAATCTTAAAGAAACGTATAGCTGAAGGAAAACCTGTTTGTTTTACTCAAGATGAAAAGGCATATTTATTTCAGAAATAGAATTGTGGTCCCAAAAGATTGGGAGTTAAGGAGAAAAATCTTGGACGAGGCACATCTATCTAGGTACCCATTCATTCCTGGGAGTACAAAAATGTACCATGACTTAAAACAGAGAGTCTGGTGGACTCGAATGAAGCGGGAAATTGCCCGTTATGTGTCGAGGTGTGACACCTGCCAAAGGGTGAAGCCTATCACTCAGAAGGCTGCAGGGTTGTTACAACCTTTAAGTGTTCCTGTGTGGAAATGGGAGGATATCTCCATGGACTTTATTGTGGGATTACCCACCACATCGAAGGGATACAATTCCATTTGGGTTATTGTTGATCGTTGACTAAATCCGCTCATTCATACCGGTCAAGACTATATACCTTGCAAAGAAATATGCGAATTGTTCCTAAAACGAATTGTGTCTCTACACGGAGTACCCAAGACCATTACTTCAGATAGAGGTTCACAATTTGTATCCCGATTTTGGAAGCAACTACACCAAGTAATGGGTACCACCTTGATTCGAAGTTCTGCCTATATCCGCAAACTGGAGGGCAGACGAGCGAGTAACCAAATTTTAGAAGACCATTTGAGAGCATGTGTGTTGACTTTTCTCCAAGAAATGGAGGAATGCTTGCATCTAGCTGAATTTCTCATATAACAATAGTTATCAGTCCAGCATTCGAATGGACCTTTTGAAGCTTTGTATGGCCGAAGGTGTAGAACACCGTTGAATGGACAGAGGCTGGGAAAGATTCCTTTTGGCCCGGATCTTGTCAAAGAAGCCGAGCAGTGGAAATCGCTCAAATTCGTGAGCACTTAAGATTGCTCAATCACGACAGAAGAGTTATGCTGACAAAAGAAGAGCACCTTGCAATTTAAAGTGGGGGATTACGTGTATCTACGTGTATCTCCTATGAAGGGGCTCCAGAGTTTGGAGTAAAAGCGAAAGTTAGCTCCGAGGTATATTGGTCACGTATGAGAAGGCTCGGAACGGAAGGTTCTGTGGCTTATCGCTGGATTGAGTCCACAGCTATCAACAGTGCACAACGTATCCATGTATCCCAGTCTCAAGAAATCGACAAGTACCCAGAAAGTATCATCCTGATACTCAAATGGAGTTAAATTCCGATATGACTAATGAAGAGAAGCCAATTCGAATCTTGGATGAAAAGAACCGGGTAACCAGAGCAAGAAGTATCAAGTTTTATAAAGTACAAGGGGTAACCCATACTCCGAAGAGGCCACTTGGGAACAAGAGTCAATTTAATTTCCAGTACCCCGAGTTGTTTAAAGTAAGTGACAAGGAAAAGTCTTTGTACATATGTAAGATAGACTTGATATTTTCCATGCCTAATGAAGAAAGTAAAGACTTTGGGTAATGACACATTACCTTTCCATTGTCAAACCTGGAGCTTT
>JACEFO010001326.1:187500-359015 GCA_015342445.1 Digitaria exilis | reverse complement strand
TCCTGAAATGGATAAATTTTTAAATTTATATGAACTTATCTCACTTCTGCAGTTAGCTGTTTGTTATATTTTTAATAAATTGTGTGTAAGCTCAAAATTAGCTAAATTTTTGGGAGTGAGCTTAGCTCTTATACTCCAGTAGCTGCCATAAAGTTTACAGATAAAATGATGAACAGAAATGGAGAAACAAAAATGGCAAAGTATCTAGATGGAAATCGATTTATATAAAAGAATAAACCTTTTTGTAGTTAGATAGAATAAAATAAATGGAATCTGAAATTCAGAACAGCCACCCTAAGTTATGCATATCATGTAGAAGGCGCTATCCCAGACGGCGACTACACCCTCATCCCCGCAGACGAGGAAGGAGTCCCGGAGCACGGTGCCGGTGGTAGAAGTGACCAACCCGGAGGCTAACCCCCAGTCCGAGCAAGAAGGCAAGCCCCGGAGCATAACCTAACTTTACCAAATTATGCACTTTGAATCTCTATGTCTGTGCATTTACGTTTCAAGGAGTTGATTGAATACCTTAGCTGCACATTTCCTAGTACCTATGAATTGCAATACTAGTATGAAAGGATCGATGAGCATTGCTTAGGTCCGTTACAAGTCGAGTGATTTCCTGTCACTCGCGAGACATAGGAATTGCTTGTCTTTACTTATGTTGGAATCATAAGGATTGACGGGGCGGGATGATAGATGTAGATCTCCCGTCCGTGTATGATAATTGATTTAAGGTCGAAACGTGTGGTTGAGTGTGTCAATGGTTTTTTGAACGTACCACATGCATGCCGTATATGGGAGCCGGTAAGCCACGGTACCAGATTGAAGCAGCTAGGGCCGATAGCCATCTCTCCTTGGAAACTTTGTTTTCCCCTGCCGTACACTTGTGGATATATGCGTGAGACTGTGAGTGAAGCAGTAAACCTTTATCCTAAGGAAGTGGACTCGGTTCCGAATTGTGGATCGATGGGAAAGGTTGGGAAATGCTTGTACCTTTTATAGCAAGCATAGTATCCGTGTATGTTGGGTTTTCCCTGGCCAGGTAGCACAAATTCGGTTCGAACTGTCCGCTTCTCGCGGTTAATGAGACTGCTTGACCGCCTTGCTACATTGAGTAACAAGTGGAATTATGAGATTTATGAACTTGTTGTATGAATTAAATTGTATTGCACCACTTGTATGCTTAGAAAGGATGCTAATCTAGAATGGTTAAAATTTACTAGAATATGATGCTAAAACTTGAAAGCAAGGACTTATTTAGTTGCTTTTGGCAAACAAACCCACTAGCCAAAAGCCTTTCATTGTCTAGATGTCGGTGATGTAGTTTTCACCCGACGGGTAAGTCTTGCTGAGTATTAGTATACTCAGCCTTGCTTGTGGCAATATTTTACAGGTATACCTTTGGATGTGGATGCTTTGTCTTGGCCTGTCCAGGTTCCACCTGGCTGGCACGTCGAATGGGTCCCGTCCTCTGGCGAGGATCGGGAGGAGTAGCTTCGTGGCAGGCTTCAGCACGGAGTTGCTTGTATCGTCGTTAGATGTTTATCTTCCGCTGCAATGAACCTCTAATTTCAGATGTTTTGACTTTTTTTTTAAATTCCGCTGTAATGAACTTTTATTTCCGCTGCAAGACTTGTACTCTGATTTAAATTTGAACCTGGTTTGTAATAACTTGTGATACCTATTTGTGTAAGTTAATTTGTGGAATGTTGTTATCTCTGAACTCACCTTCGTGTGGGCGTGCTGTTGTTTCGATCGAGAAAAGTACGTGGTTTAATCGGGTTTAATCCGACGGCGCTCCAGCTTATTCCGGATTAAGTGCCTGACTACGTGATTAGTGGTCCCAAGGTACTTAACTTGGAATAATTTCGGAGTGGAACCGCCACAGCTGGCATCAGAGCCGAAACAGCGCACCGGAGAGACCAACAAACCTTAAATAAATTTTGAATAAAACTTGCCACTCGTACTTCCGATGCGCTTTGCAAAGGAAGGTTATAAATAGGATCGTTAAGGATGTTACCTAGAGCGTGAAGCCTATGTGGGTTAAGGGATCATGATATGATAGGTGGCAAATAGTATATTATACTAACTTCCAGCACATTTCATTCTGTTATTTACTTTCCGCAATGGTGGGCGCAAGGTACGGCGATTGCTGTAACGTACCACGGCACTATATGAAATATAGTGGCGGCACATAGTCAATACGCTGTGATGGCGTATGAAAATAGAATAGGATGGTGGGCGCAAGGTACGGCGATTGCTGTAGCGTACCACGGCATCATATGCAAATATGATGGCGGCACAAAGTCAATACGCTATTCTATTAGCGTATGAAACTGTCAATATGTCGCTTTGGTGACATATGAACATTGCCCGTTCAATGTTAAACGTTCGGGTGCCACCTCTATAGTGGGTGGTAATGAATGGAGACGCTTTCGTGAGTGCTGGCACGAAAGGTTGATTATAAATGTTCTGGAATGGAAT
Source organism: Digitaria exilis (assembly GCA_015342445.1). Lineage (NCBI taxonomy): Eukaryota > Viridiplantae > Streptophyta > Magnoliopsida > Poales > Poaceae > Digitaria > Digitaria exilis. Next base: position 356,528 of record JACEFO010001326.1, on the reverse strand, counting down.
TTTCTGCAGGTACACTAACCGTGAATCCGTATGTTGAGACGGTTAGAAGTTCGGCTAGATAATATAGGGAGAGACGGATATTGCCTAGCCACCGGCACTAATTTCGTAAGCCAAAAGTTATTGGCATGTGTGTTGGAGAGAACGAATAGGCCGCTCATGCATTGCATCTCACTGAATTGACATGGATTTTAATAAGTGACCAAATCGAACCGCCGTCAAAGAAATTGAAATCACAACCCAAAAATCCTGCTGAGAACAGTATGATTGCACCCTTAATTCGAAACTGAAAACGTCGTCAAATGAAAAAGTTTTCAACATGAAAGTTGTCACAAATATTATGAAGTAAATGCTGGAGAAATTTCAACGAAAATGGTTCAGTAAAATTTGAGTTATGCTAAAAATGGTAACCCCTGTCTGCTGGAAATTTCTGGGGACAGTGAGATAAAAATTTAATTTTTACACCATCTTAACGACAGTTTCTGCTCAAACCTCCAACATGAAACTTGTTAGGAATTACTTAAACAATGTTCTGGCCAAATTTGGGAATTTTTGAGCTTGTAGATTTCGAGTTTTGTAATTTTACCACCCTGCACAGAATCTGTTTTTGTTCTTTGGCGCTACCCGGTGCTCACCCTTGCCCTTTCTTTTTGGTTCAGAATGGACGCTCACACTGACTTGACCAGCTACCCCAACGAGGTTTCCTTTTCAGACTGCTTGGGATGGGAAGGTTTCCCTAGCATCTTGTGGTCGGTTCTACAGGCACTCGGCTACCCTACACCGCCACAATATGAGAGAATCCTCATCCGAGACCGTGGTGTGACTCGTTCCCGTGTGCGTTTGGTGGTATATCGCCATCCACCATGTCCTAGCTCCCCCACTTGGAGTGTGGAAGTTCATGGACACCACATGGAGACGACTTGTGAGCTAGCTGCCTTGAATGGCATCAGTTCTTTTTGTGCTCAGAACCAGAGCTTGGTAGAGCACCAGTTGCTTGGGCTGTTTCCACCAACTCAGCCGGATGATCCCCACTGGATGAGGCGCTACCTTAGCTCTCCTTTGAGGATGGCGGAGAGCCCCGTTGCAGCAGCCGCTTTGATGATGAGGTGGATACGGGCGTATCACCGTTTGCAGGCACTTCTTGGACGGTCGCAGAGCGAGATGCTCAACATTGCTATGGACATGTCCGCTCGCGCCCGTGACCTAGGGGTTGAGAGGACCTCTTTGTCCATTGAGGTGACCACTAGAGATGCCATGATTGCTGACTTGGAGAGGCAATTGAATGACCTCCAGATTGCACACAACAACACCCAGAATGAGTTGGCACAAACTAGAGATGAGCTTGAGGAGGTACATGGTACCTTGGAGCATGCAAATGCTATGCTTGCCGCCCATGACGCTCAACACCTTCTTGAGCAAGAAGGAGGGAATGGTGAAGGAGAGGCCCCCGATTCCGACATGGACACCGAGGATGACATGCCGCCCCTTCCAGCTCCACCTTCACCTATGGGCAGCGAGGCTACCGCTAACAACTTGGATGATTTTTAGAGTGGTAGTAGCAAGTACTCCTCCGCTAGGCCTAAGTTTTGGCTTCGTCTTGTAATAGGCTAGATGGAGTTGAGCTTCTCCTTTTATCTTTTGGTGGCAATGTAAATTAATGGTGTGGTTGTGGTGTAAAACTTGATGAAGTGTAATAGCTGTGTGAAAACATTCTGCAGCTAACCTTGTTTTAATTATTGATGGGTTTTCCAATCCTTTCTGGGCTGTGATGTGAACTACAAAGTTTTTTGGAATTTGTCAAACAAAATGATCACCAAATTGCAACCCCATTGGTTAAGTGAAATAAAAATGGCAACCAAAACACTACAGCTCGGTCTGCTGAAAAACAGCAAATGCAGAGAGCTAAAGATTGAATTTTTCGGCTTAGTTCCAGTCCGAATTTGATTCCGTGCCCAACATGAAAGTTGTAGAGCATGAAATTTTCGAGCTACTGACCGAATTGGAGCATTTGACTTGTTTCCTGTCGGGAGATATGATTTTTCTTCCGAACTGCGTGCTGACTTGCCACTCTGCGCAGTACACTTTAATATATTGTCACGTTCTATCTTGACATTCATTATGCAAGCTTATGGAATATGGCTAATACAAGTACCTGCTGCAGATGGCAATCACCCGCAGCGGTCACGACGCTAGTGGCTCCAACGCTAACCAGCAGGGGCCAGAGGGGCAGCAACAGCCACCGCCACCTCCTCCACCGCAGCAACCTCCTACGTGGCAGCAGCTCTACGCCACGCAAACGGAAATTCTCCGGAACCTGCAGCATCAGCAACAGATGATGCAGCAACAGATGCTGCAGCAGGGAGGTCAACGGGCCCCTCAGCCTCAGGTGGCCCGATACGAGGATTTTCTGGCGACGCACCCGCCGATCTTCTCTCGAGCTGACGAGCCTTTGGAGGCCGACACCTGGATTCGAGCCACCGAGTCCAAGTTCACCATTCTGGCGACGCCTTGCACCCCCAACCGCAAGGTCGTGTTCGCGGCACAGCAACTCCGCGGCCCAGCTCTCCTTTGGTGGGAGAATTACCTGGCCCTGCAGCAGGAGGGTCATGTAGTTGAGTGGGATGAGTTCAAGGCTGCATTCAAGGCTCATCACATTCCGGCGGGTCTAGTAGAGCGAAAGCTGAATGAGTTTTTGGCGCTGACCCAGGGTACCCGCACAGTGCTCCAGTACTCCCAGGCCTTCAATGGTCTGTGCCCTTATGCGGGTCATCACGCCGACTCCGACGAGAAGAAGCTTGAGAGGTTCCGACGTGGCCTTAACACCAAGTTAAAGGCGCAGTTGGCCACCACCCGTGCTGCCTCGTACGGCGATCTCGTGAACCTTGCCATCGCTCAAGAAGACGCCAACATGGTGCACAAGGCGGAAAAGAAGAGGAAGACTCCCGCTGGACCGTCGAGCGCGCAGCCACAAAGGTTCCGCTTGGTTCCCCCGGCTGCACCGCAGGGACAGTCCAGGGCACCTCAGGGAGGTGGATGGGTTGCTAGGCCGCCACAGCCTAACGCGCATCGTTTCCCTCCACCGCCGCAGCAGCAGCAAGCACCAAGGCAAAATGCACAGCAGCCAGCTCGCCCAGGAGCCGGCTATCAGTGCTTCAAGTGTGGAAGTAAAGATCATTTTATCAAGGATTGTCCGCAGAACAAGCAGCAAAACCAGCGCCCGGGAAATCAGCAAGGCAAGGGCAAGCAGCAGCAGCGTGTGCAAGTTCGGCAAGGACGGCTCAACTACACCACCTTGGCCGACTTACCCGAGGGAGCCCCAGACATGACTGGTACCTTCCCTATCTGCACTCAACCTGCTGTGATATTGTTTGATTCCGGGGCAACACATAGTTTTATAAGCACAAGGTTTCATGTGAAATGCGGATTAAAATCGTACCATACCAAATCATCATACGTGATATCAACTGCGGGAGGTAAAATTGCATCCAACCAAGTCACCCACAAGGTTCCGATCAGGCTGGGAAGTAAAACATTTCCTACTGATTTGATTCTGCTGGGAATGGAAGGAATTGACATTGTGTTAGGAGCCAATTGGATGACTCAACATAAGGTTGTCCTAGATGTTGCGGAACGAGTTGTTGAGATAAACTCGCCCACGCATGGCCCGAGTGTGCTATATCTGCCACAACGGACTTGCGTCGATGCGTGTGCTTATGCAATGGTAGAAACCCAACTAAAGGACATTCCGGTGGTATGTGAGTATGTCGATGTATTTCCGGATGACTTACCTGGGATGCCGCCGGATAGAGACATTGAATTCGTGATTGAACTTCAACCTGGCACAGCACCTATATCAAAGAGACCATATAGAATGCCGCCCAATGAATTGGCTGAATTAAAAATTCAACTCCAAGAATTGCTAGATAAGGGTTTCATTCGTCCAAGTGTATCACCTTGGGGATGTCCCGCTATCTTTGTGAAGAAGAAGGACCATTCCTTGAGGTTGTGTATTGATTACCGGCCTCTCAATGCGGTAACTATTAAGAACAAGTATCCGCTTCCCCGTATTGACATCTTGTTTGACCAACTAGCTGGCGCCAGAGTGTTCTCCAAGATTGACCTTCGCTCTGGCTATCACCAAATCAAAATCAGGCCTTGTGACATTCCAAAGACTGCCTTTTCCACACGTTATGGACTTTATGAATTCTTGGTTATGTCTTTTGGACTCACCAATGCCCCGGCCTACTTCATGTACCTCATGAATTCGGTCTTCATGTCTGAACTAGACAAGTTTGTGGTGGTTTTCATTGATGACATTCTTATATATTCTAAGAATGAGGAAGAGCATGCCGAGCACGTTCGCATTGTTCTTCAGAGATTGAGAGATCACCAGCTCTACGCCAAGTTCTCCAAGTGTGAATTTTGGCTGGAGAGCGTGAAGTTCTTAGGCCACACGGTTTCCAAGGATGGTATATCCGTGGATCCAACCAAAGTGCAAGAGGTGTTGGATTGGCAACCACCTACTTCTGTCCACGAGATTCGGAGTTTTCTGGGTTTAGCCGGTTATTACCGTCGTTTCATTCCGGATTTCTCTCGGATAGCAAAGCCCATGACCGAACTCTTGAAGAAGGGAGTTAAATTTGAGTGGAATGACAAATGTGAGGAAGCTTTCCACACCTTGCGAAGACATTTGACTTCAACCCCAGTTTTGGCTCAGCCCGATTGCACCAAGCCCTATGATGTCTATTGCGATGCATCAGGCACCGGTCTTGGCTGTGTTCTCATGCAAGAAAACCGAGTGATTGCTTATGCTTCTCGAGCACTTCGACCTCATGAACAAAACTACCCCACGCATGATCTTGAGTTAGCAGCGGTTATTCATGCTCTCAAGATGTGGAGACACTATTTGATGGGTGTTCCCTGCAACATATACACAGACCACAAGAGCCTCAAATATGTTTTCACTCAGGCACATTTGAATATGAGACAACGAAGATGGTTGGAGTTAGCAAAGGACTATGACCTCAGTGTGCATTATCACCCCGGGAAGGCTAATGTAGTTGCGGATGCATTAAGCCGCAAGGCTCGTTGTCATTGTCTTTCCGTGGAGTCCTACGCTGACACCCTGTGTCATGAAATGGCAAAGCTCAATTTAGAGATTGTTCCACACGGGTACTTCAACCATGTTGCAGTGGAACCAACCTTGCACGATCAGATTGTGGTAGCCCAATTAAATGACGCGTGCATTAAAATCCTTAAAAGGAAATTGTCCAAGGAGAAGGTGAAAGAGAAGTACAAGTGTTTCCGGCTAGATGGGCAGGGAGTAATGTGGTTCGGGCATCGCCTCGTGGTGCCTAAAAACACGGAACTCCGGAGGAAGATTATGGATGAGGCACATCTCTCTAAATTTTCTATCCATCCCGGCAGCACCAAAATGTACCAAGATTTGAAACAAAACTTTTGGTGGACTCGAATGAAGCGAGAAATTGCCACATATGTGTCGGAATGTGACACGTGCCAGCGGGTTAAGGCAAGCCACTTGAAGGTAGCAGGCACGCTTCAACCTCTACCTATTCCCTCATGGAAGTGGGAAGATATAAGCATGGACTTCATTGTTGGACTTCCCAGAACCCCGCAGGGGCACGACTCCATTTGGGTAATTGTGGATCGCCTTACCAAGACCGCACACTTTATTCCAGTCAATACCATTTACACTGCTAAGAAGTACGCGGAGATTTATTTGGAGCGGATCGTTTGTCTACATGGAGTACCCAAGACGATAATTTCAGATCGTGGTACTCTGTTCGTAGCACGCTTTTGGGAACAATTGCAAATGTCCCTAGGCACCAAACTGATCCGTAGTTCAGCATATCACCCACAAACCGATGGGCAGACGGAAAGGGTAAATCAAATACTTGAGGATATGCTTCGAGCTTGTGTTATTCATTATGGGAAGAATTGGGAGAAGTGTTTATCCCTGGCCGAATTCTCCTATAACAACAGCTACCAAGCGAGTCTTAAAATGGCACCTTTCGAAGCCTTGTATGGTAGAAGATGTCGGACCCCGTTGTGTTGGTCCCAGGCAGGCGAGAGATATACTTATGGCCCTGACCTTGTGAAGGAAGCAGAAGAAAAGGTTAGGATCATTCGGGAGAACTTGAAGACCGCTCAGTCACGGCAAAAGAGCTACTTTGACCAGCGGCGGAAGCCACTTCAGTTTGAAGTTGGTGATCACGTGTATCTTAAGGTCTCCCCGACCAAGGGTGTGCATAGATTCGGACTAAAAGGCAAGCTTGCACCTCGCTTTATCGGCCCGTATGAAATCACTCAGCAATGTGGGCCGGTAGCCTATCAAGTGAAGCTTCCCGAGAAACTTTCAGCGGTACGCAATGTATTCCATGTTTCTCAACTCAAGAGGTGTCTTCGTGTTCCAACCGAGGTTATTGAAGAGGAACTCTCGGTTGAACCGGATCTCTCTTATGATGAGTATCCTGTTAAGATCCTCGACGAGAAAGAGCGACAAACACGAAGGAAGGGAGTTAAAATGTACAAAATTCAGTGGAGTCATCATTCCGAAGATGAAGCCACATGGGAAACCGAGGACTACCTTAGGAAGAATTTCCCCGACATACTTTCATAAGCCAAGGTATTCTTTTCCCCTCTTTATCTTAAGTTTAATCGAATCTCGGGACGAGATTCCTTTTAAGGGGGGTAGGCTGTGACATCTCTGATGTCAAAAGAATTAAAAAGTGCAATTAAAATCAATGCAACAGGAAATTGGGTTGAAATTCAAAAATTCGTCAAAAATTCAATTATAACTCAAAAACAAGGGTTGTTTGGCACCCAACTAAAACTTAAACATCTCGGACAGCCCTTCGCGACAACCTCGCCACGGCGTTCGCGCCGATCGATGACCCTCGAGCGGGAATGTCCGTCACGATCGAGCTTAGCCCGGATGTCCGTCACGATCGAGCTTAGCCCGGATGTCCGTCACGATCGAGCTTAGCCGTAAAAATCCGTCCCGATCGAGCTATGTCCGTGACGATCGAGCCTAGTCAGTATTGTCCGTGACGATCGAGCTATGTCCGTGACCATCGAGCTATGTCCGTGACGATCGAGCTATGTCCGTCACGATCGAGCCTAGCCGGTAGTTTTCGTCACGATTCGAGGCTGCACGACAGGACCCTCGAGGCCCCGCCGTCCGTCGCGCTCGAGGCTCCACAGCCAAGCTCGAGGGCGCACTTACCCTCGAGCGACGTTCCGTCACCCTCGAGGCTCCGCAGCCAAGCTCGAGGACTTACCCTCGAGCGACGTTCCGTCACCCTCGAGGCTCCGCAGCCAAGCTCGAGGACTTACCCTCGAGCGACATTCCGTCACCCTCGAGGCTCCGCAGCCAAGCTCGAGGGGGGCACTCACCCTCGAGTAGCGTTTCCGACCATTCGAGGCTCGGCAAGCTCGAGCTTGCGGTTCAAGCTCGAAGCACCGTAGCGCCTGGTCGAAGTGCCTGGTCCAAGCTCGAAAGTTGTGTCCCACACCTCAGACCCCAACTTTTAATTTTACCCGTTTCGAAGTTAGTTCGAATTTTTGGAGAAAATTCGAATTTGGAAATCGGAGCTCCACGGGCATGCTACAGATCCCCTGGCGCGCGCTGCGCTGGCCGGAGCTCGGCCGCCACGTGGCCGGCGAGCGGCGCAGGCGGCGCTGAGCTGGCCAAGCCGCGGCGGACGCTGGCGCTTGTCGCCTAGCTCTTGTCCGGCCACTCCCGAGCCATCACTTCGCCGCTGTCGCCTCGGCTCGCCTCGCGCCGCGGAGCGCCATCATACGGTCGCGCGCCGCCATGGCCGCACGCGCGCTCGCGCCGCGCCGTGCGCACTGCAGGCGGTAGAATCCATTCGCGTCGCGCCAAAGCCTCTGCAGAGGATCTCCACTTCATCACGCGATGATCTTTGACGCCCAACCGCGCGTGTGCGCTCTGTTCGAGCTCGCCGCGCCATCAATGGCGACCGCGACAGCCACCCACGTGCTCGCACGCTCCCGAGGCCGCACTGTGCCACTCTCGCGTGCCCAAGCACTCCACCGCGCACTCCCACCCCTCCTCTCACTCGCTCACTTGGTCATTTCCACTTCCCCGCGCTCGCTCGGTCTTCTTCTTCCTCGCGCCGTGCGAACCGAGCCGAGCTTCTCTGAGAAATTCACCCTCCACACTCCACCATTCCCAAGTTCGTCCCGCACGAGGCTAGCCCTCTACTCCAGCTCCATTTTCCCCCGCTTTCCCCTAGCTATTGTCCTTTCTCCGGCGAGAATTTGAGATTTCCCCCAAATCGCGAATTCCGGCCACCGGAGCACCCGCACGTCGAGACCCTACTCCGAGCCGTCCCCGAGCTTCCCCGAGCACGCCATTAGCTTCCCCAAGCTCTGCTGGTGCTCAAGGACCTCTCCCCCCTCCGCGAACGACCCCGAGCTCGCCGGCGTAGAAGCCGCGGCGGCCGCGCCGCCACCTCCTCGTCGCCGGCACAACTCCGACCTCCCCCAGCCTCCAAACCGTCCTCAAACGACTCGTGGTGAGCCCAGGATCATTTCCCCCCACTTCCCCGTGCCTAGTTCGCCGTAGTTTGCCCGGCGCAACTCCGGCGAGGTCCCAGGGACCTTTCTTCATCGTCTACCTTTGTTTAGGGGCCTCTGTGCAAAAGTGCAGGACTGGTTCGCGAAGTTTTGAAAGATCTAGGGTTCTCTGCGTAAAAAGATTCTTAAGTCTAGGTTTGATTTTCCCGAAAATTGTAAAATCCATTAAAAATCGTACAAAAAATCAGAAAAATGCACAAAAATACTCTCTGGATTCCTGAGAGTCTAAACTACAATCTCTATTAGACATGTTTGTACTTTTGACGAACTGTATGTGAATTAAAATTCAAACTATGAAAACCTAAAGTTGTGCACCATTTCAAATCCAGAGCTACGCTAGGGTTGAGCTTTGGATATGTTGTTTGTAGTGACTTTGGACAGCATGTGTCCAAAGGGGACTTAAAAATATGAACTACAGCTCCTGTTATGAATTAAAATAGGTTTTCTGTCTTTTTGCAGTGCATAAATCATTAAAAATAATCTGGGCAGTGAAAAATCACCATCTTGCTCCAGAGGACTAAAAACTTGTTAGCACACCTGTGAAAAATGAGAAACTTAATTTTTGCTCTGTTTAGGATGGTAAATAATTAAAAATGTGTTTTTGGATGGAAAATTATTGAGGACTACCCAAGGGTTATTTTGAGCCATCACTTGGCCAGAGCCCTCCTCATGCCTATGCTTAGCTTTGGTAGGAAAATCTCCTGAAATGGATAAATTTTTAATTTTATATGAACTTATCTCACTTCTGCAGTTAGCTGTTTGTTATATTTTTAATAAATTATGTGTAGCTCAAAATTAGCTAAATTTTGGAGTGAGCTTAGCTCTTATACTCCAGTAGCTGCCATAAAGTTTACAGATAAAAATGATGAACAGAAATGGAGAAACAAAAATGCGAAGTAATCTAGATGGAAATCGATTTATATAAAAGAATAAACCTTTTTGTAGTTAGATAGAATAAAATAAATGGAATCTGAAATTCCAGAACAGCCACCCTAAGTTATGCATATCATGTAGAAGGCGCTATCCCAGACGGCGACTACACCCTCATCCCCGCAGACGAGGAAGGAGTCCCGGAGCACGGTGCCGGTGTAGAAGTGACCAACCCGGAGGCTAACCCCCAGTCCGAGCAAGAAGGCAAGCCCCGGAGCATAACCTAACTTTACCAAATTATGCACTTTGAATTCTCTATGTCTGTGCATTTACGTTTCAAGGAGTTGATTGAATACCTTAGCTGCACATTTCCTAGTACCTATGAATTGCAATACTAGTATGAAAGGATCGATAGAGCATTGCTTTAGGTCCGTTACAAGTCGAGTGATTTCCTGTCACTCGCGAGACATAGGAATTGCTTGTCTTTACTTATGTTGGAATCATAAGGATTGACGGGCGGGATGATAGATGTAGATCTCCCGTCCGTGTATGATAATTGATTTAAGGTCGAAACGTGTGGTTGAGTGTGTCAAGTTTTTGAACGTACCACATGCATGCCGGTATATGGGAGCCGGTAAGCCCGGTACCAGATTGAAGCAGCTAGGGCCGATAGCCATCTCTCCTTGGAAACTTTGTTTTCCCCTGCCGTACACTTGTGGATATATGCGTGAGACTGTGAGTGAAGCAGTAAACCTTTATCCTAAGGAAGTGGACCCGGTTCCGAATTGTGGATCGATGGGAAAGGTTGTGAAATGCTTGTACCTTTTATAGCAAGCATAGTATCCGTGTATGTTGGGTTTTCCCTGGCCAGGTAGCACAAATTCGGTTCGAACTGTCCGCTTCTCGCGGTTAATGAGACTGCTTGACCGCCTTGCTACATTGAGTAACAAGTGAAATTATGAGATTTATGAACTTGTTGTATGAATTAAATTGTATTGCACCACTTGTATGCTTAGAAAGGATGCTAATCTAGAATGGTTAAAATTTACTAGAATATGATGCTAAAACTTGAAAGCAAGGACTTATTTAGTTGCTTTTTGGCAAACAAACCCACTAGCCAAAAGCCTTTCATTGTCTAGATGTCGGTGATGTAGTTTTCACCCGACGGGTAAGTCTTGCTGAGTATTAGTATACTCAGCCTTGCTTGTGGCAATATTTTACAGGTATACCTTTGGATGTGGATGCTTTGTCTTGGCCTGTCCAGGTTCCACCTGGCTGGCACGTCGAATGGGTCCCGTCCTCTGGCGAGGATCGGGAGGAGTAGCTTCGTGGCAGGCTTCAGCACGGAGTTGCTTGTATCGTCGTTAGATGTTTATCTTCCGCTGCAATGAACCTCTAATTTCAGATGTTTTGACTTTTTTTTTTTAAATTCCGCTGTAATGAACTTTTATTTCCGCTGCAAGACTTGTACTCTGATTTAAATTTGAACCTGGTTTGTAATAACTTGTGATACCTATTTGTGTAAGTTAATTTGTGGAATGTTGTTATCTCTGGAACTCACCTTCGTGTGGGCGTGCTGTTGTTTCGATCGAGAAAAGTACGTGGTTTAATCGGGTTTAATCCGACGGCGCTCCAGCTTATTCCGGATTAAGTGCCTGACTACGTGATTAGTGGTCCCAAGGTACTTAACTTGGAATAATTTCGGAGTGGAACCGCCACAATTGGCAGGTAAGCGACCTGGGCATTGGACCACACACCGACATGTGCAGCAATGTGCGTAACCAGTGAGGTTATGTCGATGGACATCCAACCATGGTCAACTTTTGCTAGTAATTCAATAAAGTCATGAACGGGGAGTATCAAATCTTATATTGCAAAGGCAAAAAGGCAGAACCAATCCGAATTATTGCAAAGACGTACAGCACGATGGTGAACATTCATCATGAGCCATTTTTCCAAAAATCGGAGAGTGGGATTATGAATGGAAGTGATGATATTCTTACTTCTGATAGGGTCATCGGAAATGGCGTCCCACCAAGTATTACGATCATACTTGTGGTCCTTCACCAAAGCAGTTGAATCCAAAAGACAGCATTTTGAAAACCAAGAGCGATACTCATTTCTTTTGGGCTCATCACAAATTCCTCATTGAAAAATAAAAAATGAATTCGAGTTTCCCACGGTGAAAATTCAATATTCAGAGACATCAAAAACTCCATAGTTAGAAATTTCGAACCTGTCTCCGTGATGTTGATGAAGTTTTCCCAGCCAGCATATATGAAAGCGCGATCCATATCGTGTCCAAGCCCGATCTTGATAAACAGCAAGTTGTTGAATGTCTTGTGGTGTCCGAAACTCTGGTTCCTGAGTAAATCAAGAGCCTCTTGTTTGTACGGAGTGCAGACCACGATATGTTCTATCATGGTCATCACTCGAATACGAAGTTGTGACCACGGCAATCCCTTTTTCTCCCACCAAACCCTTTGAGTAGATGGAGCTTTTGTTTCAACTTCTTTCAATTCCTTTTCCAGAACTTGCTTACGTTGAATCCTCCGCCATGTATTCCTCTGGCCATGGAGCTTCTTTTGCCTTCGCAAAGTGAGTAACTCCAATGACTGAGCTATTGCTTCAATTGATGGGTGTAATGGAACGTCTGGCTCTCGTGATGGTGTTTCCACCATACTGACTTGGTGATAGCTCTCCACCTTGGGTGAGAAGGTGAAGGTTTCTGTCTCCCCGTTGATATTGAACTGGATCTCTCCTGCTCCAACATCGATGCTTGCATTTGCAGTACTCAAGAACGGTCTCCCAATTATGAGAGATGTCTTGGAATCGTCCTCCATGTCCAAGACGACGAAGTCCACGGGAAAGAGAAATCCCCGGACTTTCACCGGTATATTCTCTGCAATCCCGGTTGGGTAGTGAACTGATTGGTCCGCCAGTTGCAAACACATAACTGTAGGGGCCAGGTGCACATGCTTAAGATGCTCGAAGACAGCCTTGGGCATCACACTGACACTTGCCCCCCAAGTCACAAAGAGCTCTCATGAAGTTCTGAGTCCCGATTGAGCATGCAATTGTGGGACAGCCCAGATCCTTCTCCTTCAACGGAATAGAGTTGAGTATAGTGGCGCGACACTCTTCGGTCGGCTGTACCATCTCAGTGTGTGGCAAGGTCCTCTTCTTTCCCAAAATATCTTTGAGGTATTTTGAGTAAGTGGGTACCTGCACAGCATCAAGAAGTGAAATATTGACGTAAACTTTCCTGATTACCTCGACGAACTTGCCGAATTGCTCGTTGGTCAGTAGCTTCCTCCTCTGTCCTAGAAACGGTAGGATGGTAGTCGTTGGAGGCTCTAGAAACCTCCACGGTCTCCTCTGTGGGGGCAGATTTAGAATCTTCTACCTCCTCCTCTTCGGCTTCAGGCTCGGATCCACTAGCGGTATCGGTCTTCTGCTGAGATCCTGCATCCTGTGGCATAGGTGGATCATGCGTGGTCTTGCCACCACGCGTGGTCACCGCACTAACACTTTCCTTAAGGGGAACCTCTGGCTACTCAGGAAACTTCCATTTGTTAGAGTTAGGACAAGACGGGGCCAGCTGAGCTACTTGAGTTTCTATCATTATATTAAAACTCAGCTAGTTCTTTAACGAAGTATTAAAGCCTTCCATTTGGTTAGCCATGCTCTCAAAAAGCTTATCATTAGCAAGAAACTTCTTACTAATGCTATCATTGATATTCTTTTGGCCATACCATTGGTCTTTAAGCGAAGGCTGAAAACTACTGTTAAAGTTGTTGTTGCCATGCTGTTGGCCGAAGGGGAGGTTGGGCTTGGAATTCCAACCTTGGTGAGGATGATATCCCAAATTGTTGGAGTTGTTACTCCCGATGAATTGGGCATCCACTTGAGTTATCGGGCAGCTAGTGCCCGAGTGCCCAGTGTCACCACATGTCTCACATGTGATCCTTGCATCCGCAATCTGGGTCAACTCCATTGTAGGACACTCCAGTTTCTTCATAAGGAGATCCATCTTTGCTGCTCACATGTCAAAGGAGTCAACTTGGTGAACTCCTTTGGAACGAGTTGCCTGGCGTTCTTCCATGCAACACTGATGAGGCAATTTTCTCTACGAGTGGTTTGGCCCCGGCCACATCCAACGAGAGAAATGCTCCTCCCGCAGCTGCATCCAAGTGCTCTTGCAAACGACAAGTCAGACCATGGTAGAAATTCTAGACAACCAGCCATTCTGCCATGCCATGGTGTGGATAGGCTGCAATATACTCCTGCAGCCTCTCCCAAGCTTCAGTAACAGTTTCTCCATCAGTCTGCTGGAAGTTGGTGATCTTGCCATGAAGGGCATTGGTTTTACCCTCCAGGAAATACTTGGTCAAAAAAGCATCTGAACAAGTCCTCCACGAGTTGTTGAACAAACCCTAGTTGGTGTAAAACTATTCCTTCGCTTTCCCAAGCATAGAGAATAGAAACTAGCGTAGCCTTATAACATCCATTGTAGAGCCATTGGGGTTGATGGTGCTGCTCACCTACAGGAAATTCCTAAGATGAGCGTTGGCATCCTCTGATGCCTTTCCACAGAACTGGTTCACTTGAACCATATTCACCAGCCTAGTCTTCAACTCAAAAGGATCAACTGCTTGGTCGTTATTCAGTCCCGGAAAGTTGTTGCTTGACGGAGCTGAGAACTCACGAAGGGTCTTCGTGGCTGCCATGGTTAGTGAAGGTGGTGCTGACCAATATGTTGTTTCTGAATATTGTTTCTCCCATTGCGTTCCAGATTAGGATTGAAGTTTGAAGGTAAGTTGAATGCACTGCCCTGTAATCATCATAAAGACAAAACCAGCAGTGGTAAGCCTGCTAAGATTAGCGGGTGATAAAATTGTCAAGTATTATCAAACAATTCAACAATATCTTTAGCCAATTGCTTCCCGGGCAACGGTGCAAGAAATTCTTGTTGTATGCTCAGAAGAATGGTGTTCCGCAAGCGCACAGAATAACTCGTTGTAGCATTTCACCTTGGTGTGAACCAGGGTATCGTTTTTATATCCTCGGGGAAGCATTATGGTTAAAGAATATTGAAGAATGGAATGACAACCTTTCTAGAATTACTAACTCACTAACTTAGAGGAGATAACATTTAGTGTAGATAATGGCCAATGTATGACTGGATAGAAGGCTTGGTAAAGGCAGCGACACAGGAGACTCTCAGACGAAAGAGAAAAGGGAAGAGCTAGGAAGATAAGGTAAGAAAGGATCCTAAGACACTTCTATACTTAGAGAAAAGACACACTACAGCCTTAGACTAGACTTTTACCTAGATGTCGGGGATAGAGCTTGTTTCGACGGCTAGAGCGGGAGGAACTCAGAGTGGGATGAGAAGGGGTTCCTCCAGGCTCAGCAAATACAGTTACCAAACGTGGTGGACTACAAAGGACGGCAAGGTTGTCACCACCTGTCGCCTACCACTGCGGTACCATGGGGTGGAACACACTAACTTAGGTAACAGCAAGTCAGACATCACGTCTACGCTTGACGTTAGGACTTCTCTTGGACGTCTATCAATGAGAGAGTCCACGCAACTCGGAGCTTTCGACGGCTCCGACATAAGCTAGAAAGACCCACAAGATAAACCCGACAGAGCTAACTAAAGTTCTAACTCTAATTCTATAGGAAGCTACTCTCCATCTTAAGACAAAGCTTAGAGAAGGAAAACATGAAGAGTAGAGCTTGCTCATACGTAAAGAAGATAAATTTGTATTCATAAATAATATTCAGAAATAAAAGAAAAGATACAAGAGCATTTACCAGAACTTCTGAAGACTCTGAAACCTCGAGGCAAAGCTCGACTCGACCTTACTCCCAACAACACCTCCTAAAGTACAAAGTGGAAATGAAAAGAGAGAGCTCCTTGAGTGTGTGTTCTTCAAATGGAGTGGAGGTGTCCTTGTATATCCTTGCAAGGTCGGTGGAAGCCAGGGGAACTGTCATACTCCGGCCTAGGATCCCTTCCTTGACATGCACGAGAAAGGAGAGCGTGAAACATGCCGGGGGGAGGCCGATCGGCCACCCTTAGGCCTATCGGCCTGGGTTGGTCGCCATCTGGCACCGACCTTCTCGTGTGGGTGTCCCTGATCACGTCTCCAAGAAGGTTGGGTATGATTTCTAGTGAAAATCGTTGAAGGGCACATGCTGGTGGGCCCTCTAATCCAAGTGACGCCTTTTGATGTTTGTTGATCTAACTGACTTGAAATTCTTGGTTTAGATCAACATGCATTGTGTTTCTTGTCTCCTGGATCAGTGACGTGGGGATTGGGGCCAGTTGGAGGCCGACCGGCCATGGTGGGGCCGATCGGCCTGCCATTGGGCCCTATGGTGCTCATTTTTCTTGTGTATTCTCCTATAGGCACAGATCATCCAAAACTAGTGGACCTCATTAATTATAAGCAAACTATATATGGAACATGGTATAATCTTCCTCATTTACCGAAGGGAACGGGCACTAAGTGTTATAATGACCGTCAACAGTGTGATGGGCCGGGGGTGAAGGGATGGATCAGCCCAATAACAAAGGGGAATTAGATTAGTGTTTCTAGTTATTCGAGAAATCATTTGTAGTCCAAAAACAAATCTAGATAATTCTAGATATGCTTTTAAACCATGGAAAATATCTCAAAAACCTCAAAAAAATATCAGTAAAAATATGAAAGGTAGAGTTAGACACAAAGAACTCAAATAAAATGTTTCGAGCTCATGAAAACAGATTTGAAAGCCTTTCAGTAAATGGATTTGCCTTCGGAGAAAAGAGAATAAATTCCTAGAAAATCTAGGAAATTCTTAGGAAATATTTGGTCGATTGTTGGGTGGAGGGCGGACCCAGAATGGAACACGCCACCAATAGTTGGACATGTAAAACTCGAAGGACACGTAAGGGCATAGGAGTAAAAAGGTCACATCAGGGAAAATCAACCGTCCCCCTGCACTGTGCATTTCTCTTTATTATATAGTCAAGGCTCATAGCCCTTGATGTCATTACAGTCTTTTCCTTACAACGGGGAGGGGGGATATTTCCTGCTTTACATGGGCATTTTAGTACAAACACACTCGCCGTACCACGTTGACTCAACTGCTCCCTTTGACTAAGTTCATAGCCGCCGCCTCCCTTCGGACGCGCTTGGTTCTGTGCGTCGTTCTCTTTACTAGGCCCTTCGGGCCCCTGGCCTTCTCTTGCCCCTTCGTGAGGCCCCGCTGGCCTTCGCTCCTTGGATTCCCTCGCCCAGGGACAGAAGGTCTCCAAAGGTCTCACATAGAGCCCTATCTCTAAATCCCTTCGGTTTCAGGACCAAAGGCCGCATCCCCAACAGTGGCCCCTTGGTGGGTAGGGCCAAGTACTTTGGGCCAAACTGCCAATCCTTGGTGATGCGCGGCTTTGGGCCTTCAGAACACCTCCCTCTGACCGCCAAGGGTATAAATTTTGAAGCGGTGGGGGTAAAATGGTCATTCTTCTCCTTGCAACGGTCAAAAAGTGAATTGCCCTATATAAGACCGTTGGGGGACCCAAGGGAGGGGTCACTTTCATTCTCCGTGAACAAGTTGCAAGTTCGTCTCCTTATTTTGCGGGCTGAAGTCTGTCTTATCTAAGGTTTGTAAATTTTCCTACTTTAGTTACCTTCACAACCATTGCTTTAGGTTTTGACACCAGAGTTATTTTTCAGATTTGCTTGGTTGACAAGGACTCGGGATGGCTGCAAAGCGTAACGCTTCAGGCGATGGTCGATCTGCGGCTTTGCCCCGTGAGGGACACACCCTTGTCTTCGGGGTGTCGGATGTCTCTTTGTGGATCTTTGAGCGTCTGGGTGAAGCCATTGACTCTTCGAAGTGTCGTTTGCCTCAATCCGGGCGTTTCAAGCCGGCTCCCCCAGCCTGGAGAGGTTCTGGTCTTTCGTGACATGTTCGATGCTGGGCTTTGATTTCCACTCATCCCTGTTGTTGTGGACATCTTGTATTTCTTCAAGATCAAGCTGCACCAGCTCACGCTGAACGCCTTCATTCGGTTGAGCCTTTACCTGTGGATTTGCAAGACGACAGGAATTCCGGCCAGTGCGAAGGGATTTGCTTTTACCCATCGTGTTCACAAGCAGCCTCGTCGGTTGCTTTGGCTCACAAGGACGGGACTGCGGTCTAGAGAGATGGACACTTGGGTGTCTAAACTTTGTGTACCACTCTGACCTACTTGCGCCTGTTACTGCTTACAAGAACAGGTGGTCCGACGATTGGTGGGCTTTGTGCTTCTACTACAGTATTGAACCTGAAGGTTCCAGATTGGCTGGCGAGTCACTGAGGAAGCTTGCAGAGCTCTTTGAAGCCTACACTGAGAGCTGCTCCGAAGGGGTTTAGTTTGCAGATATGCTCTACAAGATTTCAAAGTATTTGTTTGTTCGAGACCTCGTGGAAGAGTGTTGCATCTGTGGGGTGTTCCCTGTCCAATCCTCTTTGGAAGTGTCCTCATTTGTTACGGAATTGCTGAATGGGATTCCCATTCCTGATTTTCGCTAGTTTTTTGGTATTACTGAGGCCCTGCTCGAAGGTGATAAGGTTGAGGAACGAGCAAACCGCATCTTGGGAAAGGAGAATTCCAAGGAAAGCAAGGAGAGCCGAAGGCTTCTTGGCACTCAGCGCGTAACTGTGTGTTTTGAGTTTTTCAAAAAGGTTGCTCCGCCCCGGGCTACTTCGCGGGAGAGAGAGGCTGTGGAGGGCCAGTCTAGCGAAGACACTACGTGAGGCCGCGGAGGCCGCGGCGGACATCGCATGGGTCCGAAGCGCCAGAAGACGATCTGGTTCGAGAGCATTGATGAGGACGAGGAGCTCCCTCCCGCTGGACCCTCCCTCGCGGTGAATCACCTGCAAATGTGTGCTCCACCCACGGAAGCTGACATGAGTCTGCCGGTCGTTGTGGCTGAGAGGCAGGCTGATCCTGCGAAGTCTTCTGATCACTTCGATGTTCCGTACAGCGAGGCCGAAGTGGAGATCGAAGACACCCGAAGGGACATTGTCGTGAAAACGATAGACCTGGTTGCCGAGGTGTTTGGGAGTGGCAGCGGTTCTTCCCCTGACTCTAGTGAAAGTAGCTCAAAGGATTCCAGGGAATCCAACGCTAACAAGGTTGTGAAGGAGGGGGAGAAGGAAGAAACCAGTAGTGGCTTTTTCATTGCAACTCGTGACCCTGATGAAGTTGTTGCTTGTTTGGGGTGCCCTGGTGACACAAATGTCATTGGGGGGAAGGCGAAGGGTGTACTTCAGTTTCAAAGCGGCGGCCATGAACGCGAATTTCTTGAGGAGGCTGGCCATTCATTTTGCTTTCCTTTCATGGAGGAAGAGTTATTTCAGATCGGCACTAAGTCCATCCTTAAGAATATGGAGGACTTGGCGCTGAAGACATTTGTGGCAGCCCGATGTGCTTTAGGGTCTTTTCACCAGGACATCGAGAACCTTCGTCCTTATGTGAAGAGCTCTGACTGTGGGAGGATTATAGAGCTTGAAGCTGAAAAGAAAAGCATAGCCGAAGAGATGAAGCGTGAGAGCGAATGTCGGGAGGTGCTCAAGCAGGTTATGACTGTTGCGAAGTCTGACTATGATAATGTCAAGAAGAAACTTGAGGAGGCCCATGTTGATCTGGAGGTGGAGCGACGGCTCCGTCCTCAGCTCAAAGCTGTTGAAAAAGAGAAGAACATGTTTAAATAGTTCCTTGAGGGATGGGAAAAGGACTTTGAGGAACTTTGCAGGGACTTCGATCATTATAAGACTTCGCACCTCGCCGGAGCTTCCATTGTGCAAAAGTGTGTCACCGAAGTTTTTGCTCCCTTCAGGATTCCTGCACCTACCATTGAACTGGAGGCTTGTAGCATAGAGCAATTCTATGATTGACTTGAAGCTAGCCTGGAGGTTCTCCAAAGCTGTGGCCACATCTGGAGAGAGATAAACGCTAAGGTTGCAGCTCGAGCTCTTGCAGCTAACTTCTGCAACCTCGTGCCAGCTGAGGAACCTTCGAAGACTATTGGCCGGTCAGTCCTTCGTGCCATGAAGAAGCCTGGGTTCCAGTGGCCCAGCGCTGAGACGCTGGAGCCCTCGTGCCTCCCAAGCCTTGCGAAGGCCATTGCCAACAACTTCATGCTGAATCTGCTAAACCCCAACAGCCTTGAACTTGTTCGTACGGAGGCTTGCCACGTCGCTGATTCCATAAGGACCCTCTTGTGGCTTTTTTAGGAGTTGTACCTTTGTTTGATGTCTGTGTCTTTTATCGCAGAACCATGCTTGGATCAAAGCCAAGAATCAGACTGTGCTCGAAGCTCGCCTTGCTAGCAACGCGAAGGTTGTTGTAGGCGATGCCGCTCCAGCAAGAGATGAAGTTTCAGTAGAAGACCAAGATCTCGTTGGCCCGAGGGGTGCAATGCCAGATTGTGAAGCTGTGGAGGGTGATGATCGTGCTGCGCCTGTGGATGATGTATTCACCATCGCGCAACTTCTAGGCCAATCCGAGGATGGTAGTCGAGAGGTGTGAGAACCCTGCACTGCTATGTGCGGGTTGTATTTTGGTTGATTGTAATCTGACTTGTACCTCGGTTGCCGTGCAGGTCCCCGGAGCAGAGCCCGCGCCGGTGACCGAATGTGTGTTACCCCTTTTGATGCACCAATATGGATATTACATTTCTGGTGGTTGTTGGGCCAAATACTCTTCGAGATTTACTTGGGGTTCATTTTCGGGATTTTGGCAATATAAGATTCATAAATACAAAGAACGCAATGTTCATGGCAAGTTGTTCTTTCAACAAATTCAAAGCGATAGATTGGAGCATCAGCATGTGCTGTTAGAGCGTCGTGCCCGTAGAGAAGCTCGGTGCCTTCGCAGGATTAACGAAGACATAGCTTACGAGGCCCCATCGGGGCTGCTTGATCCCAAACTGGAACCCATAGAAGTGGACGAAGGCATTGGTCCTTCATCCTATATGTTTAAGGGTCCTGTATTGTTTGAATGAGTTGTAATTTATGTAACATATATGTTTTGAATATGATGTTGTAACCTTCGGTATTCAGGGTTTCATTATAATCGAATGCCGACCAATCACGAGCTTCGCGAGATGGCCGAAGACATTGCTCTGATTGTTATGCGGAAGGCAATTTTTGAGATTTGTGATGTTGTAATGAAAGAGCCGTGAGCCCTAAGGCTTGCCACGACTCTAAATCTAGGCTTCGCATGCCCTGACAGGCCCAATTTGTTTGTTTCAGAACGTCTTCCCCCTTTGGGCCTATCTGGGTCTATAGAAGCCGACGACAAAATTGAAGGTATGAAAATTGAGGGTTTTGTTTGAGGCACTGTTTGCCCTGTCCACAGTATCTTCGTGCACTGTTTACTGGAGGTACTGTTTGCCCTTGGAAAACTCTATATATGTGAGGGCAGATGTGGCACTTGAAGCATTGAGTGCCTTGGATGTGGAGGGACATGAGTAGTTGTTCAGGAGGAGCTAGCCTCCTATTCTTTAGTTCTCGAAGAGTTTTAGTGATCCCGACCCTTCGGATGAGATGGTGTAGGAAAAGCTTCGTGTTTTGTTACGCTGGCCTATCCTATGTGCTAACATTTTGTGCTGGCGGGTCACGAAGCCCTTTTTCTGCTTCGTGCTTTTTGTCCGAGGATGATTCTTGAGGGTTTTGGGTGTTGCTTGCCCTGAGGCTATTGAAGCATGTCAGGCAGAAAAGACCCCCTTCGAGGCGTGATCCTTGTGAAATACAGAGGCCTGCTTCCTCCTTCGAGTCATGGGTCCGTGAGGTTGAGAAGCCTGGTTCCCCTTCGATGGTCAATTGTGGTTTCAGGAGGCCTGCTTCTCCCTTCGAGCTTGGTGTGCGTAAGGTCGAGAAGCAGGATCCGGGAGGCCTGCTTCCCCCTTCGAGCCTAAGGCTTGTGGGGTCGAGAACCCTGTATTTCGTTGTTTGATCTAGTTTGATGTAGAGGCCTTTCTTGCCTGCGTCACGGAGGTGTAATAGTTACGCAACCGCCTCAGTCTTTGTAAGCATTTCTCCACAATGTGTTGTGGGTTGTAATCCTAGCTTGTATCATTTTATTCAAGGAATAAAATTTGTTGATATTCTTATTGAGGCTCTTAGTGATCGAACCTTCGTGTTCGAAGGTTAATGTTCTGGTCATGGGCCTTTGAATGCGCATGAGTTGGTTTTTATTCTGGCTTTCATCGATCAAACCTTCACATTCGAAGGTTAACCTTCCTTTGGAAAGTGGGCAGTGCCTGCATGCAGGGTGCCTTGTAATCCTTTCTTCACGAACATTGTCGTGGTAATTGATTATCATCATTCAGTGAGTTAAGACGAAGGGTCCAGTGCCCTCCTTACTCGAGACAAGACTTCACTTGCCTAACTGGTATGCCAGTGTCTTCCCGAAAGCTACATCCCTTCGCAAGCGAAGGGTAGCTTTGGGTCATTTCTTGTGTTCCATTCATTGGGGAACTTTTTTATATTTCACAAGGGGATACATTTGGATTTCACCTCATTGAAAACTTCATGCCTTTGAGAGTTAAGAAAGCTCTTCGAAGGTTTCCTCTGTGAGGAAAAGAGTACGAATCCTTACATAGGCCTCTTTGGGAAATATTTGTAAAACGAAAATATTACAGAAGAAACAGAAAAACCTAACAACCTAAACATTTCTAGTTTTACTTCCTTATACGAAGTACTTCTAGAGGTTGTCTTCATTCCATGAGCAAGGGTCTTCTTCTCCTTCCAAGGTTTGTAACCTGAAAACCGAAGGCCTCTCTATTCACGTGACGAGGAATGGGCCCTCCCACTTTGATGGCAGTTTGTTGCCCCTACAATTTTTCGGGATCCTTCGGAGCACCAGATCTCCCGTTTGAATTCGCCTGGGTTGTATGTTCTTGTTCTTCCACCTTCGTGTCTCATCTTGATAGTCTTCGCAGTTGGCAATGGATTGAGTTCTGAGCTCTTGAGATGCATCGAGGGTTGGTTCCATGTCTTGCTCTTTTGTGCCTTCCGCTCTGATCGATCCCAGTTTTATCTCTTCCGGTGTCATGGATTCTTCCCCATATACCAGTTTGAACGGGGAGAACTTCATTGCACGGGACTGCGAGGTATTGTGAGACCAGATGACCTTCGGCAATTCGTCAGCCCATCTGCTTTTCGGTAATTCAGTGATGTTTTTCTTAATTCCTGTGAATATGAGTCCATTGGCCTTCTCTACTGCTCTGTTGGACTGGGGGTGATAGACTAACGCGAAGCATAGCTTCGTGCCCAATTGCTCGTAGAAGCTCCGAAATGTGTAACCCTCAAACTGCTTTCCATTGTCCACAGTGAGTTCTCTGGGAACTCCAAATCGACAAACAATGTTCTGCCAGAAGAACTTTTGGACGGAGGCTGCATTAATGACTTGGATTGGCTTCGCTTCGATCCACTTGGAAAAATATTCAACAGCTACCACAACGAAGGTATTGTTGCCTCTGGTCTTTGGCAATGGGACGACGATGTCCATTCCCCATCGTTCTAGGGGCCAAATAGGTGGTATTAGCTGTACTTCATTTGCTGCAAAGTGCTTGTAGGGGGGCGTGCTTTCTGCAATTGCTGCATGTGCACACGAAATTGTTCGCATCTACCACGGCCGAAGGCCAATAGAAACCCTGCCGGAAAGCCTTTGCCACCAGCTTTTTTGTTCCGAAATGTGAAGAGCACATTCCGCTGTGGATTTGCTGTTGTAACTCTTGGCCTTCGGGGATGGATATGCACTTGAGTATTGGGCACATAGTCCAGTCCAATAGAGCTTGCCTTCGATTATACGGTAGTTTCGTGCTATTCCTTTCATGCACTTCTCTTCCTTGCTGTCCGCAGGCTCGAAGTGTCCCTTAATGAAGGTTATAATTGGTGCTCTCCAATCTTCGCTATGAATAGCATTAAGGTAACAGACTTGCTGCTGTGAGGATGTCATTGGGGCTGTCTTTACGACTTCGTAGAAAACATCCGAGCGAAGGGGATTCTGGCTTGCTGCTGCCTTGGCCAATTTATCTGCTTCTTTGTTGCGAAGCCTGTTGAATGCCTTCACTGAGTACCCAAAGAAATGTTTCTCCATTGACCTTACTGCCGCTAAGTATTCTGCAAGCTCTGGATATGTAGCCTTGTACGTTTTGTCGTTATGGCCAGCGATAAGCTCAAAATCTGTGCTTATAATGATCCTCCATGCCCCGAGGGCTTTGTCTTTGCGAAGGCCCAGGAGCAATCCCTCGTATTCAGCAGTATTGTTGGTACGACCTTGATGATCTAGCCTGACCGCATAACGTAGCTTCGCGCCCGATGGGGTTGTGATAATTGCGGCCGCGCCTGCGCCTTTGTCACAATATGCTCCATTGCACTGTATTTCCCATACTTCTCGTAGAATTGGAGTGGATTCTTGTGTCTCGGATGGAGTCCATTATGCCACGAAGTCAGTGAGGACCTGAGACTTGATGGTGTTTCTGGGAACAAAGTCAACAGTGTATTATGAGAGTTCAACAGCCCACTTGGCGATTCTTGGAGAGGATTCCCTATTCCGGATTATATCTCTGATTCCCTATTCTTGGAGAGCTTCGAAGTATTGCTTGAGTTTTCTTTTTGCTACAATCACCGCATAAATTAGCTTCTCCGCTTCTGAATATAGGAGTTTTGACCCTGACAAAGCATCAGAGACAAAATATACCGGGACTTGCTTGATTTCCCCTTTGGTTTGCTTTTCCTCCTCGAGGACTCCGCTTACTGCGGACTGCGAAGCTGCGATATACAACAGTAGGCTAACCCCTGGAGATGGGCTTGCTAGTGTTACCAGTGTAGTATCCTAGATTTTTTTATGGAGAAACAAGGAATTTCTTCTTGACTATTGCTCGGATGGGCGATCAGAGACCGTGGATGTGTAGAGCTCGTCAAAACAAATTCGTTTTACTACTCAGATGTCATATTTGCATAGCAGGTTGGATCATAGCAAGCCGATCAATCTAGACCATGGGATGGGACTTAGGTTTTGCATTGCCACATATCACCCCTGTACGTACTCCTTCCTATAGTCCGATTTCTATTCCTTTCGCCGCCGCCTCCTCCTGGGGTCGCTCCTGTTCATCGTCGCCCCTCCTCTCCAATATTGCCATCACCTGCCCTAGCGTTGCTGCCTTCATCTCCCTCTGTGCAGCGCTGCTTTACTCCTGTCTTCCATCAGATCGATTCCATGCCTCAAGGTGAGTTATGTGCATCTCGGCACTGCATCCTGGGCGTTGGGGTGTTGGGCTAATCCCTAATTGTTTGCACGCCAGGGAGGAAGGAAGAAGCAGGGCGTGAAAGAGATTTAGGCTTGGCAAGATTTATTAAATTCCTTCACTAATCCTTGATTTTTGGGGTAAGACAATCTTATTTTAGTCTCCTGAATATACGTATGGATTCTGGACGAAACAATCTGTAACTGAAGTCAGGTCTAGCAAGTTGGATTCAAGGAGAAATCTTGAATTTAAATCTGGCATTACTGGTCCAAAATTTTAATATATCAACAATACAAAAGTTGTATATTTCCACATTATCTTTCCCACGGCACTGGTTTCTTGTAAATCAGACAATTGTTTTGGGGGAAATCATCAAAATAATGTTGCTGTTACATTTAGAAAAAAAATATGCTCACAGAAACTGTTTATATGTTTTCGACCTTGCTAGGGGTGGACTTAGACTATACCACCAAAACAAAAGTTGTAGGTATCCAAGTTGTATTTATTTTCTGCAGATATCCAAGTTGTATTTATTTGCATCGATTGGTTAAGTAAATCAAAAGTTGTGACCAAATTAGTGAGCAGTACAGAATAAAAGCCTATTCTTGAAATATTGGAAAAGAATTATTTTGTGTTTCTTTTCAAACAACCTCGAGTAGACTTTTTGTAAGTGTTATTAGAGTAACTCTAAGTGTAGTTCTGTTTCACAGGATTGGAAAGTGTCGATGTCACCGACGTGCACTCAATCTCTCGTCAAGGCTAAGGCAAGTACATGACGAGTTGTGTGTGATGATATATGTGCTGCTTGATGGATTTTCGTATTTCTCAAATATTCAAGTGCTTCATGATTTTCTTTCTTCAAGATTCAAGTTTCAAGTTGTTCATTTACATTCTATTCAAGTATTGGATGTTCCGACCATGTAATTTGGTTCTTATATTCAAGTTCCTGTGTTACTCGGCTTTACCGGTAAATGCTAAGGATGTATTCAAGTGTTGTCCGTTTCAGACGGAAACTACCGTTCATTGTGTTCCAGTGAAGTTCCATGTTTCGCATTCGTTATTCATGGTGTTCCAACGTTCTTCTCACTCTAATTGTACTTGTTGAATGTTTTTACTCACCCTTGTGTTTATTTGGTTTTTAGGTACCCAAGCATGCATGGGAAGAGAATACCTACATCATTTTTAGCGCATACACATATTCTTTATCACTAGTTAGGAGATGTTTCAAGTAGAAGTGTTACTTTTGGTTGTGATGTTAAGTTCCAAAACGTACTTGGTTCCTTGCTGACAGTTGTTGGGTGTGCTTGATTCTGTTTATTTCTATGTGTCATGCTTACATATGCTTTTATTATGTCTTGTGTGCCCACGGATGAGAGTTTACAAGGAAAACTTTGTCGAACTTTTGTAGAATTTTTATGCTTCGTAGAAATTTTAATTATTTGCGGTAACCTCCAAATAGGCTGATATCTGGGGCGTTACAATCAGCTTCTGCAAGTACTGCTTTAGCTCATCGAAGGCCTTTTGCCGCTTCTCTCCCCGCGTAGAGTTCCAGCTTCGAATGACTACGAAGAATGGTAGACTCTTTTCTGCCGACTTTGAGATGAAGTGATTGAGGGATGCGATTCTTCCTGCAAGTTTCTGTACTTCTTTCTTTGTTCTAGGAGGCTGCATATTCTGGATAGATGCCACCTTCTCCAGGTTGACCTTGATGCCGGCTTGAGAGATTAAGCATCCGAGCAGCTTGCCCTTAGTCACGCCGAAGGTGCACTTTTCGGGGTTGAGCTTGAGACTGTGCTTCCGCAAATTGGCGAAGGTCTCCTTGATGTCGCTGACATGGTCCTCTTTCTTTTTGCGCATTACCACAACATCATCCACGTACACCGTGATGTTTCTGCCTTTCTGGATTCCAAGCACTTCATCAACTGCTCTGTTGAAAGTAGATCCAGCATTCTTTAAACCCTTCGGGCATCATGATGAAGCAGTATACACCCGAAGGTGTTATAAAGCTTGTTTTCTCTTCGTCAGACTGGTTCATTCGCACCTGATGATACCCTGAGAAGCAGTCTAAAAGACTAAGCATTTCGCTCCCAGCGGCCTGATCAACGAACGTGTCGATCCTTGGCATGGGATAATCATCCTTCGGGCAAGCCTTGTTCAGTATGGTGAAGTCAATACACACTCTCCATTTTCCATTCTTCTTGGGCACCATTACCAGGTTTGAGAGACATTCAGCAAACTTTACAGGCCTGATGACCTTCGCATCCAGCAACTTTTGAAGTTCGGCATTGCACGCTGCTTTTCGTTTGTCTGGCATTGGGCGAAGCTTTTGCCTTCTTGGTTTTGCGTTGGGGTTGACCCAAAGGCTGTGCTCGATTGTTTCCCTGTTTATTCCCTGCAGGTCATTTGGGGACCAAGCAAAAATGTCTTCGTGCTCCCTCAAGCAAGCCATCAGTTCAAGATCCTCCAGGAGGTATAAATCTTTACCGATAATGACAGATTTATCTAGGTTACCTTCGTGGAGAGGCACCTTCTTGGTGTGGCCGAGAGGCTGCACTCTCTCGTCTTGCATGGGCTTCACCGGTACTGAGGCGATTTCCTTGTATTCTGGCTCTTCGGGTTCTATGACAAGGACATGGTGATCACCATATGAAAAGTTGCTCTTTGCTTGCTGTGCCTCTTGTTGATCTCCATGAACTGAGATCACCCCCAGCCGAATGGATTTTCATGCAGAGGTAATCTTGGTGGATGACAACTGAAAACTTATTCAGAGTGGATCTCCCAAAGATCACGTTGTAGGGATACTCAATGTCAACGATGTCGAAGGTAATCAGTTCCATGCGTCTTGTCCGGTCCTCACCAAACGTTACGTTCAATTCTTTCTTGCCCAAAGCCTGGACTTGTTTTCCCCCGAAGCCGTAAAGGGGATGTGCAGCTTTGCGAAGGTCTTTCTCGTTGAACCCCATCTGGGTGAAGCAGTGCCAAGTTATGATATCTGCCGAGCTTCCTTCGACCAAGATCCTCCCGATATCATTGCCTAGGAGGCGCAAGGAATTTTTACCAATGTTTGCTCTTATGACCATCGAGTCATTGTGGGGATGACGAAGTAGCTAGATGTCGCTTTCTGTGAAGGTGAATGGGTCGTGTGACCATGCAGTTCTAAACACTTTGCCTTCGCAGATTTGGTTGACAGTGCAGAATTCTTCTCTTCGCTGGCGCTCTGAAAGGTGTGTTGATCACATGCGGGTTCAACTCTTTCTGCTCTGGCTGACTCGAACCCTCTGGCTCTTGCTTTGGCTTTTAGGGGAGCTGGTAGTTATCGGGGTTGTACGAAGGCACTTGCCTTTGCTACAAAGGCAATGGTGGTGGTGCCGGAAGAGCTGGGTAGCTTGGGCCTGTGATCATTTGGCTGGTAATGTGAAGCGATGGGGTAGTACTGCTGTCACATGAGAAACGGGTTGACAGGGAGCTTGAGCACGCTGTTGTTCAGCCTCGAGGTCTCTTTTTGCTTTTTGCCCCACTGGACATTCTGTTGTAGTGTGGCCCTTGTCTAGGCTGTGGAAGAAACAATACTGCCTTCGCAGTCCCCATCTTCCTCTTCCATGACCACCCCGGGCTCTGTAGCCTCGTCCTCCTCGAGAGCCATTGGTGTGATGTGGCTGTGTTGGTGATCACTTGAAAGGTTGATTACTGGATTCGACGTATGATGAGCAGACTCACTGCCCCATTGTCTTGGCTGTGAAGATTGATCTTGTCTGGACCTCTTTTGTGCGTTCATGTTGTCAAGTCTCCACCTTCGACCACGGTCGGACTTTGAATACTCTTGCAGCACCTCGAAAAGTTCTGTGATTGAATGAGGTCTGACCCTGTCAAGGTAATCCTGACAGGGACCAATGCATAGGCCAGTGATGGTGTAGTCAATTATTTTACCTTCGTAATTGCTTGATGCTTTGGCCGCCCCTTTGACGACCCTGTTGAGTAGATCCTGAAAGGGTTCCTTCTCTGCCTGAGTACATGCGTGCATCAAGTCCATGGGGGTCAGTTCCTCGGGCTGAATACTTCAAAAAATGGTGCATAGCTTCATTCTAAGTTGAGGCCAGGATTCAATGTGTCCTGTCAGGATGTTGGAGTACCAAATCTAGGCTGCCCCCTTTAGTGCCATGACCAGTGACTTAGCCTTTGTGGAATCCAAACCTCTGCAAGATTCTACCACTGCTTCGTATTTGAGGAGGAAATCCTTCGGGTCGGTTTCGCCATCAAACTGTGGGAGGTTAGCAGAGTTGAATTGCCTTGGCCAGGGCTCGGCTTCAAGAGCCAACGATAACCGGGTTCTTGGCCTGCCTATTATGCTTCGATTCTGATTGTGGCTTAAGTGGTGATCATCGCGGGCACCACAACGAAGGCTGGATATGCTGTTCTGTAATTCTTGAATTGCCTGCCACACGTTTACAGGGCCGGTCCTGAGGGGGGCAAGAGGGGCAACCCGCCCGGGCCCCTGGTTTCCTAGGGCCCCACGCATATGTTTACAACATAACTATTAACTACGTATATAGTCCGTATAACTACGAGTTGAGATACTGATTGAGGTTAAACTCTAGTATATACGTAGATATTTTTCCTTTAAATCATTGATGCTTGACAAATTGAGTATATAATTCATCTTCCATTAATTTTTAACCCAAAGCATTTTATCTACAAAATATTTATCCGACACACAGAAAAGGAGCATGAGAAAATGAGTAGATGATGAGTTTATAGAGTCATAGAGAAGATCAATTGACACGTTTTTAAGTAAGACTAACCATCGGAGTGTCATGATAAAATCAAGTAAGAAAATGCCAGTTACGATGAAGAATTAACTTTTATGAAGCATATCAGCTATTAAGGAGATTTTTTAGTATGAATATTGATAAGGGCCCCGGGTTTTAAGTTCGCCCCGGGCCCCTAAAATGTCAGGACCGGCACTGCACGTTTATGTCATTGTTTTCTGTTCGCGCGACGGGTTCTGCACTTTGGGGCTGTGGCTGCTGGTCTTCGCCCTTTTGTCTTGGCTCTGCATGTCCCTCCGAGCCTCCTTGGTTGCTTGCTCTGACTGCTGAGCATTGCGTACAGTTGAGCTTCTGTGTCCTGTTGAGCGGAGGTTCCAGGCACCATTGGAACCAATGATGAGGGGTTGATGAGGGCTGTTAAGGGCTGATGAAGCTCTGGTGCCGCCTTCAGGGCGACCGACATGATCCTTCGCAAGGCCTGGATGTCTTCGGGGGCTACACCTATTGCCTCCAAGTTGACTTTGAGCTCGCCTGTCGCGATCTCCTCGACATCTCCCTTGCTGGAGTTCTGAGGGTGAGGTTGGGCGGTGCCAGCACTGGCATTGCTAGGGTCGACCGAAGGTGGTGGGTTCTTGCTCTTTTTTAAGTGGGATGTTGTAAGTTGTCACCACGAGGTGGGCGCCAAACTGTTGGGTGGAGGGCGGATCTAGAATGGAAGACGCCACCAACAGTTGGAAATGTAAAACTCGAAGGACACGTAAGGGCATAGGAGTAAAAAGCTCACATTAGGGGAAATCAACCGTCCCCCTGCATTGTGCATTTCTCTTTATTATATAGTCAAGGCTCATGGCCCTTGATGTCATTGCAGACTATTCCTTACAGTGGGGGGGGGGAATATTCCCTGCTTTACATGGGTATTTTAGTACAAACACACTCACCGTACCATGTTGACACAACTGCTCCCTTTGACTAAGTTTATAGCCGCCGCCGCCTCCCTTCGGACGTGCTTGGCTCCGTGCGTTGTTGTCTTCACTGGGCCCTTCGGGGCCCTTCGGCCTTCGCTGGCCCGTTCGTGAGGCCCCGCTAGCCTTTGCTCCTTGAATTCCCTCGCCCAGGGACCGAAGGTGTCCGAAGGTCTCAAGTAGAGCCCTGACTCTAAATCCTGCATAAGTGGTTAGGCGCGCTTATCAATCCCTTCGGTTTCGGGCCTAAAGGCCGCATCCCCAAGGTCGATGTCTAAACAAATTTTGAAAACTTTACACTCATAAACACATGATGCATTTTCAGCTTGAATGCAACACTTCAATTAGGACAACAAAAGACATGTTCATTTGATTTAGAAAATTGGGTATTTTCCTGCAATAAATTTCCTGTAAATTAAACAAATTTTGGAAAATTTTTAATAATTCCTGAAAATTTATTTATCTAATTG
Source organism: Digitaria exilis (assembly GCA_015342445.1). Taxonomy (NCBI): domain Eukaryota; kingdom Viridiplantae; phylum Streptophyta; class Magnoliopsida; order Poales; family Poaceae; genus Digitaria; species Digitaria exilis. The sequence goes on along the minus strand of JACEFO010001326.1, from coordinate 325,542 downwards.
TTCTTTCTAATCACATCTCGAACTCCCAAATTTCAGGGTGTGACAACCTCCGAAAATCGATTTACGGAGGTGTACATCTTATGGCGACCACCTCCGAAAATAAATGATTTTCCAAGGCGGACATATTGAAAGGTCTCCGAAAATAAAAAAAAACATCCGCCTCTGTTAATGCCTTGGATTAATGGAGGCGGATGGAATTTGTTTCCGCCTCTGAGGCCGAATTTGAAGTGTCTCGCAAAACGTTTTTTTGTATTAGTGAGTCCAAGACCTTTTGGACCGCAGGTATGTACGTGAGAGCCTTAGTCTTGTGCCTGTGCTTTTGGTTCCTAAGAAAGACGGTTCATGATGAATGTGTGTTGATTGTAGAGCCATCAATAATATTACTATTCGATATCGTCACCCTATTCCTTGGCTAGTCGACATGGTTGATGAGTTGTGTGACGCTACTATTTCACAAAGATTGACTTGTGTACACTACAGAGTGATGAGTTGTGTGGCGCTACTATTTCACAAAGATTGACTTGTGTACACTACAGAGTTTCCCCCCTAATACCATGAAACCTTTAAGCTACACCACACATTTGGACGCAATAGGGGGGGGTACTATGGCATCGAAATAGTGATTTTGTAGTAATAGGTGTTCCTATTACTACACATCAAATGTGTTGTGATTTTGTTTTTTTGCGTTGCAACAGGTAGACGCTAATGCACCCATTTTAAGAATTTATGTTGCAATTGGTTGGGAATACTGCTACACCTATTCTGAGTTGCATTAGCATTTCGTGTGTTGCAATATAAAGGTGATATGGCGACCATATTACCGTTGGTTGCTTCTGAACGGCTATATTGCAACCATTAATTTGGGTTGCATAATAGTTGGTTCATGGTGGCAATAAATAGGTAGCTATTGCATTCTTCGTTGCCGCGAGATGCAATAGCATGTATGTATTGCCACCAATTTACGTGGTTGTCATATTGGTCGCAGTCATTGCAACTGTAACATACGTATTGCAACGAAGTCTGCATTCGTTGCACTTAAATTTGTCTATGGCAACGTTTTGTTTCCTACAGGCGGGCCTCCAATAATCGGTACAGATCTCGATCGATCTCGTGATCTCAAGCCTAAATTTAGGAATTGGTGGCTCTTTTGTAATTGATCCCAAGGCCCACACTATCGATCGAAGTGTGTCCTGGGTCTCGTCGATGATCTGATGCTTCTTTCTTCCTAGCTCGATCCCTACGATCGATCAAGGAACCTTCGCCGCCGCCGCGCCCAGGTGCGACTCCATCCTGCGTGCACCTGAGTCTGTCGTCCCCCGTACGTGGAGGCAAATATATTTAGGTTATTATATGCTTGCTATATCATGATCTCTCTCGTTGCAAACATGTATGCAGATTAATGGCATCACACGAAGATAGGAATTGGATGCGGCTGCCTCAACATTCATCGGTTTGGAAGACGAATTTCAGGAAATTTTTTACTGAAAGCTTTTGCACACCATCATCATCATCACGTGCATCTGTTGCATGCCCATGTGCTACATGTCAATGCATGATTAAATATCATGACATGACTCAGATTCAGCTTCATTTACTTACTAGAGGGTTTGTTGATTGGTTCATCGATAATAATGAATTGGAAGGGCCAACTTGTTCGTCATCAGCTGAGGGTTGTGTGAATCATGGTGTCGGTCCTGATCTGAATACCGGTATAAGAGAAGAACCTGAAGATGCACAACCTACAGCTGACTCATCACCGTATTTTGGAGAAGACGATGAAGAAGCTGTAGTTGACCCTGCTGCAACTAATACTATGATTAGAAGCAATATCAGTGGCACCATACATCAACAAATCATATATGAGGATGGTGAGAAGCCAAATAATGCTGCAGAGATATTTTTGAAACTATTACAAGAGGCAAAGAAGGAATTGTATCCAGGATGCAAAGATGCAACTAAGGTATCTTTTATAGTGCAACTATTTCAGATAAAGTGCTTGTATGGAATTAGTAACTCAGCATTAGAGGCCATACTAAAACTGTTCTCGAAGGTTCTCCCTGAAGGCCATTGTATCCCTGACTCATTGGAGAAAGTGAAAAGGGTGGTACGAGACCTAGGCTTGGATTATATCAAGACACACGCATGTAAGAATGATTGTGTCTTGTTTTTTAAGGAACATGAAAAGTTGGATGAATGTCCCGTTTGTGGAGAGTCTAGGTGGAGACTTGCAGAGAAAACCTCTGATAATGATGTTGCTGATGGTGCTACTGTAAAGAAGAGGTTACCAGTTAAGATCCTACCCTACTTTCCTCTTATTCCTCGGCTTCAAAGAATGTATATGTCCAAGCAGTTATCAGAGGAAATGCAATGGCATAAGAAAGAATTGGTCAAAGATAGAAAAATGCGTCACCCTGCTGACTAACTGGCATGGAAACATGTGGATAATAAATATAAGTGGTTGAAAGAGAAGGTCGTAATATTAGGCTGGGTCTTGCTTCGGATGGCTTCAATCCCTTTAGGATGCAAAATGTCTTGTTATGCTAATACCTTACAATTTGCCTCCATGGTTGTGTCAGAAACAATCTAACTGGTTGCTATCAATGTTGATACCTGGTCTAGAATCTCCTAGAATGGATATTGATGTGTATTTGAGGCCCCTTATATTGGAGCTCAACGAGCTTTGGGAAAAGGGTGTTCCAACATGGGATGTCAGGCAAGGAAGAATTTTAGATTACATGGTCTACTACTTTGGACAATTAATGACTTCCCAGCTTATGCTATGCTTTCTAGATGGAGCACAAAAGGAAAGTTTGCATGTCCGTACTGCCACAAAGATACTAAGTATTTGTGGTTGAAACATGGGTCGAAGCACTGCTACATGGGACATCGACGTTTCTTGCCCTTGGACCATCCATGGCGCAAAAACAAGGTGAGGTTCAACAACAAGGTCGAAACTAGGGAGGCGTCGTACCACTGACAGGTGCATAGGTACTTGAACAGTTCGAAAGTTTTGAACAAGTGAAATTTGGGAAGAATGCATAAAAAAAAGGAAGCGTGACGAAGACCAATGATGGCACAACTGGAGGAAGAAGAGTATTCTTTTTTAGCTCCCTTACTGGTCTTCGTTGCTCATCAGGCATAATTTGGACGTAATGCACATTGAGAAAAATGTATGTGAGGCCATATTAGGCACTCTGCTTGAATTGGCTGGTAAAAGTAAGGACGGGGAGAAGGCCTAGCTTGACATGGAGCAAATGCATATACGTCCAAATCATCATCCTGTGATTAAGAATGATAAGTCTATCTTGCCACCAGGTTGTACAAGTTAGATAAGAAGGATAAGGAAATGTTATGCGAATTTCTATATGGAGTTAAGATGCCTGATGGGGTTTCCTCAAATATAAGAAAGTGTGTTGACCTAAACTCATGTAAGGTGTCTGGCTTGAAAACTCATTATTACCATCTAATTCTACAGAAACTGCTACCCTTAGTGGTGCGAAGGATTTTGCCAGAACAAGTTGCCATCGCATTGATTTAGCTTAGTAATTTCTTCGATGCACTATGTTCCAAGGAGCTGGTGGCAGCAGAGTTGGACAAACTTAGCAGTTCAATTAGGGAGTCTGTTTGTCGACTAGATATGTTATTCCCTACTTCATTTTTTTGATGTCATGATGCATTTGCCTGTTCATTTGGTGGGCCTGTGTGTGTTATAGATGGATTGTCCAGTGGAGCGATACCTACGTACTGCGAAAGGTTATGTGAGGAACAAGGCACACCCTGAAGGTTCAATAGTTGAGGGATACATACTGGAGGAGTGCCTTACATTTTGCTCAAGATTCTTGGACGTGGACACGAAACTGAATCGTGCTGATCGACATGAAAGTATTGCTGTGAATGAGCCACCATCTGGTCTGAGCACATTTGCTGACATGGATTACAAGAGGAGAGGACAGTCTGTCCAGATCATTCGAGGAGATGAGATGTGCAAGATGAGGCACTACGTAATTTCAAATTATGATGAAGCCAGGAAATGGATAGAGTAATAATTTGAGCTACTAATAAACATCAATTGATTAAAATTATATTTTATATACTAACAGTAATATTCATTTCATTGCAGTAAACATATGGAAGAACTAAAGAAATATGGTTCAAGAAATCTACAAAGGCGACACGAGGAACAATTTGTAAGATGGTTTGAGGGCAAGATCAAGGATCTACATGCGAAAGGGGAAGTAAGTGAAGATTTGTTTGCACTTTCTCAAGGACCGGACAATCGAGCTCGTACATTGCATAGATGTCATGTCAACAATTGGCTGTTTCGAACCGCTAACATTGAGAAAAGCCTCGTAACACAAAACAGTGGTGTGCTTGTCAAGGAAGACGTTGCTACAGGCAACATGAACTGGTATGGGGTGATTAAGAAAATGATCTCACTAGAATTCCCAGGACAAAAAGATGTTCTACTGTGACGTTCATATACTTTGTTCTAGTGTGACTGGTATGATGTGCCTGCTGCCACTACCAACAGAGGCAGAGGATATAGTAAGGATCAATTTGGGGTTATTGATATCGACACTACCAGATATAGGTATATGAACGAACCATATATCCTGGCGACACAGGTAGAACAGGTGTTTTATGTGAATCTAGTAAACAAGCCTGGTTGGAGCAGTGTGATTGCATTGAAACCAAGGGATTTGTTCTCCATGCCTGAATTAGAAATTGAGGACTCTATTGACGTGGGTCTCGAAGTCAGTACTTTATTCGGTGCACAACAGGATTTGACAAATTGGGCAAGGTATGACAAGGAAGGCACAACTGGGGATGCTTTTGTTATTGCTCAGGTGCAGAACGAAGCAGTTGTTGAACCAGACGATGCGACCTTTGATAGCGACGATGAAGGTGACACTTACACACTTACATTGATGACGGAGTTGTTGCACCAGTTGCTTGTGTGATACAAGGAGAAGATGATGAATTTTTTATTTGATACTCGTACAATTTGTTTGGACGATGATGGCTTTACTTTACATGAAACTTTTTAGAGTGCATCGGCACTATATGCATTTCAAGAAGTTAATACAGACACATCATCCATAGATGTAAAAAGTTCTTATTTTTTTTAGATAAAAAAAGATGTAACAAGTTCATTAATTGATGTAACAAGTGCGAATGGAGACCAAATTAAAACACAAACAACATCCATGATTCATTACCAAAGCAGAATCATTAACAAGTTCATTACAAATTAAAACATGCATTCACACGCATCAAGTTCATTACACCACAATGTTTCATTACATGACCCATTCATCACAAGCCAAAAAATTCATTTCTTGCATAGATCAAGGCCCTACTTGCACGTGCTTGGGCGAAGCCACATTGGCCTCTGGCGTGCAACACGAGCAACTGGGAAAGAGATACGCTCCAAGGACTGGTTGCGAGTGTTGAAGGCAATACATTGGCTACCCACAACATCAGCTAGTTGGGTTTTTGGCCAGGTACCCACAACCATGCAACCTGTTGATTTGCACGTTGTGACATCCTTGTATGCCTCCTGGAAAATCTCATTCCTTTCCTTTAATGTAATGAAGTTTCCCTCCGAATTTGATTCCCTCACAAAGATCAGGCTCTTTGTTTTGTCCTAACATTAACAAGTCACAGATGGAGGAGTAAGCTGAAGAAGAAATTGCATGCATTCGCTATTTGCATGGACTATAGCAAGTACATACAAATTCATTGAGAACTCACATAGACATCCCTGGATTCGTCATCTTTCCATTACCCAGCGTTGTTGTGAGTTATAAACCAAAGTTCCATATCATTGGGCTCCTCACCACTTTCTGGGTCTCTCTGACATGGCAAGTAAATAACAAATTAGTAAATCTTCCTGGATGAAAGCTTTTAAATGTGCACTTCCAGTTTTTACCTTCTCATAGCTACACTGACCATAAGGTTTGGCGCCTGACAAATGTGTGGTCTTTTTTTGGCTTCGAATCTCAAAATTCTATGTGCTCCTAGTCTACAGAATGCAAAGAGTTGAACAATAATATTAACGACCCAGACATATACATTTATATGAAAGTGGTATTGTCAATAACAGTAACAATGTTGAACAGACCTGGAATTTGGCAGTCCTAAAATACTGCAGCAGATAATGCCATTCAACAATATCTAATTCTTCTGGCTTATTTAACATTCTCTCGCGGTAACTGTTGTATGCCTTTGCTGTAGCACTAAAAGTTAAACGCCAATCTTTGTAACACGCCCTAGCAATGCCCCATATGATTGTCCTTGACTTGTAATTATCCTCAATGTCCCACCTAGCCTGTTTGTAATCACAAGAACATGCAAATACTAGGTCAGTTGTTACTTTAAACTGTTACTAAAATGTATACACAAGCAAACATGATTATTACCAATATACCAGATGCTATTGATTCTTTTACATCTTCATGGATCTCTTTCCACGATCTCACTCCAATTAGTGACGCCCTTTTCCTCATAAACACTACCACTTTATCAGTGAACGTATGGTAGTTCTCACCTATCGGTCCTCCAAGTCTGGAGAACTCAACTTTCATCTTCTGATTGCCCGCCTTGAATCTCTTGTTGATTGCCTTCAAGCCTTTTAGAGGACCATGTCCTCTTTTCTTCCCATTTCCTGAACATATTCCCACATGAACAAATTGTAATATTATGAACATATGTACATATGACCACATGAAACAGAAACAATATTAATTCCTAATAAACACAACTTACCATTGCCTTGCCTCTGTCTTGAACGGCGAGGATGAGATTATGGCTGTGCTTGAGGTGTTGAGTTGCTGTCTTGACTGGAATGTATCTGACTGCTAGAGTGCAAAAAAGAATCTGCAGACAATATTGTCACATCATCAGATAGCATAATGTGAAGTTTACAGGGAAGATTGGAAATTGATTTATCAATTAGGCGAGGGATATTACTGATGGCATCAAGTTTTCCTTCAGCACCTAACCATTCTTTGTATGTCGTTATTGTGTCCTCCCTGTAGATATCTTGAAGCTCTGGAAAGGAATGATAATATTAGGCATAAGTGCATTGAAAAACCCATGTATGTATTGGGCTGCATATATATCTCACCCATGGCTTGCTGGCTTCTATGCATAAGACATAGCCTATCTTTGTATGCATTTAAATCTGATTCGTACACTTCTTCTTCTTCAGGATCTGAGCAAACATTACTGTTGGATTTGATTGGTGTTATGGCCACACATCGGTCTGCCAATTCATTGTTGGACAATACTATTATGATCTCCCTCTCTTCCTCATTATTATATATCATTCTCAATGCATCAACATCATAGTCGATATCTTTAAGTGTTGCTACCGCATGATCAGCAACACTTCTCTCCTTGTAGTACATGTAGTCCCTCGACCCATACCCCAACCTAGATTTCATTGTTGTCAAGTTCCCAAGTGTGATATCACTCTTGGGAACTCTATACGATTTAAGAAATTGTTGTCCCTCCTCACTCCCTGGCAAACGACATGCACGAGCCATCTATCGTCCGTTCAACATATTTAGCGATAGCATTTCAATTTTGGTGCAGTGAATCATGTGGATAAATGCATGAATGCTACGGGCATTAGTACCAGGGGATGATCTAGGCACGTACCCGTTTTGTGATTCGACCTGAGACGAAAGTAGCAAATCTTCTGGTTCTTGAGAGTTGTCTCCGACATCTTCGGTGTCGGTCCTGCTTGATGGACTTTGGGACGGTGGTGACACAAAGTGTGAAGCCATAGCCCTAGGCCTGCTGGACATGACCGGGGGAGTCGGCCTCCGACGCCGAGACGGTGTTGTGAACATTGGAGGTAGCATCGCCGACGCCGTCAAAGGTGTGTTCAAGGACGACGATGCAGAATTCGTTCCCCGTCCCGCCTCGCTCGATGACGCCATCCTCTTCAACCTTGCGATGGGATTGGGGAGGCTATGATGCAGCAATCTAGTTTGCAAGGCGGCGTTTTTCATAAAACCCTAACTGATGCGATGGGACTGGGGAGGCTAAAATGCAGAAGTCAAGCTGATAAAGTGGTGTTTAATCTTAAATGTGGACCCAGGGTTCGTGTGGCGCGGTCCAATGGCGCGGAAACAAATTTTCGGATGAAAAAACAGGCGCTACTAATTTTCAGGACCCAAACATTTAGGGACATGTTTAGTGATGAATCACCGACTCGTGGCCCCATCGTCACTGGACCCCACGCGTTAGAGAACCAATTAACTGTTCGACCAGTACAAAAGTTGTCAAACTGTTCGGCCATTCCCCATCGAGATAGTTTGGCCTTTGTAAATTTAAAATTTGAATAGCTTACAATTTCACATAGCTTTTTATGGTATTAAATGAATTCAAATGAAAAAGTCATAAATTAAAAAGTTGCAGAGCTCATCAAGATCTACAAACTTTATGTAAGTCATAAGTACATTTGACAAAGTTTGAATCATACAAGTAATGAATTTAAAAAATTGTAAACTAAAGTAGCATTTTTTTCGCCGTAAATGATTTCATCCTAAAAAGTCATGAATACCAAACTTTCATAACTCAACAAGATGTACAATGTTTATTTAGGACTTTTTTTATTTGACAAAGTGGTAGTGTACATTGCTCATTCATCCTAGATTCAGTCACAATGATTAAGAAACTATGTGAGACACTTGACAAGTTTGCACTACGTGTTATTAGCACTTGTGAAAATGACCAAATGACCTAAATAAATATTGTAGATCATGATGAGTTATGAAAGTTTGCTATTCATCAATTATCCATTTCACATAATTTGTAGTTGTCATTCATTTAAACTAAAACATTGGATTGTCTAAACAGGCTCACACGAGAATATATTCCAAAATAATAGCATTAATAAGAATTGATATAGCGTAATTTTAGAAAGATTTAGAAAAAAAAGTGACATGTTTTCAAGTTCGTATGATGGATAAAGACTAGTTACATGTTTTATGCAGTGATCAAAAACAAAAATTGTGCTTGCATTTGTGCTCATAAGTCCCCTGAGCCTGGATTTCGTAGGTCCCACGTGTCATCTGGTGCGTCCTGGGCGTCTGGATTTCGTGGGTCCCACATGTCATTTGGTGTGCTTTGGGCGCCTGGATTTCGTGGGTCCCACATGTCATTTGGTGCCCCACGTTTCGATCTTCGGTTTCCTTCCACAGGTCGAGGAATGTTTGTGTTTCCAATTATACCTATATGAACTCTTTTTGTCTCTAGTCGTCAGCGGGCCCACTAATACAACACATTGGAGAAAATTATATTAAACGCAGCCATGCACCGCTGGCCCTCGCCTATGGTTCTCCAAGCAGTACGGTTTTTTCCCCCTTTTCACATCCCCTAGATCGAATCCAACCTCGCCGCCGGCCGTCGCTGCCTCACCTGTCGCCGGCTTCCCCTCACGCGAAGCCGTCGGGTAGACGCGTGCACCAGTCCTGGTGGCAGGAGTGCGATGAGCTTGGGCGCTTCTCGCGTTTGCCGACGGCCGCGTCTCAAGGCGTGGAATCCTCGGCGGCGGCGGCTAGTCGCTCCAGGGCTTCGTGGACCCCCAAGCCAACGCCCAAAGGTGCCGACGTCCACATCGACGAGGAGGCGAAGGAGGACGTCAATCCCACCCCCGATCCGGAAGAAGGTGGGTTCATTTCGGATGCTCTGGTGGAGGTGAGCTCATATTTCTTGTAGATAGGTTGTTTTGGTTATGAAGTAGAGATTATCTCTTTCAAAATGTATGCGGAAATCAAGACTAGGATTCTATTACATTGTGTCCTCAGTTAGATTGACATCTTGATTAGAGTAAGTCCTTGATTACATTAAGTCCTTGATTAGATTGAGTTCTGTTTAGAAATGCAACATATACATCAAATGATTAAGCAAGAGATAAGGGCATATAAGCACGTAGTTAACACCCAATAGCATTAAATTTGCAGTGCACCTAGTTAATAAACTGCAGTCACACCAAATGTAATCAACTTGTACAGAAATTAATTTAGTTAATAAACTCAACTCATGTTAAATGAATTTGGAACAATAGACATTTTAAAGTTATGCCTATGTGTTGAGAGTGTTGATATGCAAGTCTCCATTTTTTTTAACATATGTTTAAGAAGGAAATGCGTCAAGGCTACTTTGAGTACCACTTCCCCAACATGAAGGTCGTTGTGAGCCTCCATGATGATGAAGGGCTGGGTGATTTAGGGGATCTTCTAGAGTGTTGGGAGATAATTTCAACTAACTCATCCCCTATAGATGATCAACCATGCATAAAAAATGCTAACAACTTATCCATTTTCGTAATGACAGGTTAGTGGATTGGCGAGGGCACTTCGGAAGGTCCTGCTTCGGAAGGCCTTGGACAAGAGGATCAAGAAGGCAAAGAAGAAGTGAAACTATGTGTGGCACTTGAAATAATAGTAGTGCGAAATTTACTGTCTCATGGATTTGGTGTACTGTGATACTTGATATGCGTTGTGTTAGTGTCATTGCACCTATGTATGGTACCTGTGTTAAATCTTTACTTTATCGTAAAGGTAATCCAAAAGCCGTATTGTGTTAAGTGTGACGCAATGTGTCGAGACTAAATCTTTTTATATGTATGATGTGTCCTTTTCAACTTTTTTAAAAATATACCACAACAATCAATTTTCCTTCCCCAGTTTGGAAATAGGATGGTTTCTCCTGCGTATTCTCGAAAAAAAAGGAAAGAGGAGGGTTTCGTCTCATAGACTTGCGGCCCATGTCCCTTCCCTTCCGGCGGCGTCATTTCGTTTGCCTTGTCTCTATCGCGCTATAGCGGCTTCCTTTCCCTCACAAACCTTCCCTCTCCCAAAGAAACCCTGAAGCAGTTGCCACCACCTTCCCTTCGCCGAGCAATTGCAGGGTGCTCTCAAGCCTCCGACGCGTGGTTTAGGACCGGTGAGTATTTCGCTTTCTACATTGGAGATTGTTTCCCTATTTCTCTTTTCGCATTCCGCTAATCGTGCCAGGGTTCGGGGGATTTTACTATAGCAATGGCGACCAAGAGGACATGAGAAGAAGGGACATCGGAGGAGCCCTCGCTGGATTCACATCTCCGGAGAGGAGGTACGCGTCGTCGGGAGCGACCCTTCGCCATTCAGTGCCGCCGATGACTCCACAGCGGCGTCTGCGTCCTCTTCTTCTTTTCCTCAAGGGGCGGATGAAGGTGCCGAGACGGGGCAAGTCGAGGAAGCTCCGCTTCAATAGTATGATACGCTTCTTGCTCTTGTCTGCAATTTAATTACGCACGCGTCTTGTAGTGTTGTATTGAATTTTCCCAATTCAGATTGGAAGTTGAGATGAAGATATTTAAATTAATATGCCATAATTGATAATAGCATGTGTTTCCCAACTGAATTTGGCATTTGGGATAGAAATCTATATTCGGCTGTCACTAGTTTTTGCAAATTGAGGATGCTAGTTGTCATTTTCAGTTACGGTTCTCTCGGTAACCTCCCCTTCGATGCAGCGATTATGATCATGGAGAGGTGTGCTGCAGATCCAATCAAGCTGCTGTCTTTCTCTACCATTTGTGGTTTGTTCAGGAATGTGGCCAAGCAATCTGGCCGAGGTGATCTGCTCAGATCAGGTGAGCCGATGCTCATCACTTCGCCAAGGGCAGAGGGTCGTTTGGATGCAATTTGCCATATGACTGCTGGTGTGTTCGGACTGCATGACATTGCCAAGGTTGCATCATACCAGTGTCAATCATATTTGGTGAGAGGGCTGTCGTGGGTTGAGGGAAAGGATGATTGGCTGGTGACTGTTGATGGGATTCAAAAGCTGTCACTTGTTAATTTGACCAGCGGAGATGTCATCCCCCTTCCATCTGTAGACGCACACGCACACATTGAGCATCTGAGAGTTATCACGGGCTGTAACTGGAATCCAAAGATAGTGAAGAGGGTTGTGTTGGCTAGGACTCCAAGGCATCAGGAGGGATACCTTGTGATTGCCATCTTGGCATGGGACTTGGTTTTTGTCACGCAGGCTGGGGCTGATGCGTGGGTGATGTTAGAATATGACCCTATTGGATGTGGACTTTGTGATGCAATTATACACGGCAACAGGGTGTTGGTTGTTACAGAGAGAGGTGGCTTGATCTCTTGGGACCTCAATAGCGATCCGACCACACCACGCCACACATCGGGGCCATCACTGGGTGGATGCTGCGAACAACAGGGAAACTTCTTGGCACAGTCCGGGGATGGTGGTCTTCTGATAGTCTGTGTACACGTTGAGATGATGCAATCGTTTAGCCAGCTACAAGACCAAATGACCTCATGGGAAGCTGATAGGGAAGCAGAAAGGATAGAACATGCACGACAGATTGAGGAGATAAATAAGGCGAGGGAGGCTGATTTACAAGCGCTTACGCAAGAGTTCTTGTCGATGTTCCAAGCACATGGACAGACAACAATTCAGCAGGTACTAGTCAAACTAGTTTTTGAATGGCTATTTTTCCTTAGGTATTATAACTACTTCTCTGCATGTTTCATAGATTCTCCAGCCAACATCATTTGTTCAGGCAAACAACAATGTCACTGCATTGGCAGAGGTGGCGGCACTGCAACAAACACGAATTCTCAAGAAGTTTCAGCTAACCCCACAACATGAGGTCCGTTTACATCAGGTTGTTTGTGAATTAACAACTTTTTAGTGCTATCATAAGTTACTGAACAGAATGGCGCTAATTATTTCATTCAAACTTCTTATGCTCAGGTGTGTAACGAATTACTCCTACCGGTCGGATATCCGTCATCGGAGTTAAGTGATGCACGCAAACCCATTCATGGCTAGATGTAGATCAATGTGATTGGTCGAATCGAATCTAGGTCAAGTCTCAGGCGCATGTGATGCGTGGCGATAGTAGATTGGATCTACTACCGAGCCGAGAGAGATGCAAAAACATGTTGTTCGGTAAAACAGTCGTAACTTTTGCATACGAACTCGGATTGAGATGATTTTTATATGAAAATTCATCTATGGAAACTTTTAGGTGTGGCAGTGACTGCATTGCAGTTTCGGTGAAATTAGATTTCCCAAATTCGGCCGGAAATATGGAGTTTTCTGCGATTTAAGTTTGGACGTCAGATCGCCTAACTTGTTTTTGCAGGAATCATGTGATCGATATGGCCCGTATGTGTATGTGATGCATGTATGTAACAAATTTATGTCCTGCTTGTCATGATTGGGGCAATACGGCTGGAGCCATATGTATTGTCAATTTAATGTAATGGCATGGGTGCCAACATGTGATGATTCAAACACGAATGTGTAATTTTATTTACTAGTATGCGTTAGATAGTTCTTGGAGGACTTATCACTAAAGGATGGAGCACATAGTTCATGGCGATGGAGATCAACATGATGAACATTCCAATAGCAATGGAGATCACCATGTGGTTATGGGCCATACCGTGTCACTAATGCTATGTGATTGTCGTTCTTATTGTTCTACTTTTACATGCGATATTTTTATAGTTCATGTATGCGATGATACAAGTAGAACTATTCCTCAGCAATGTTTAAGCTTGTGTGCCCTCCCAAATCTTGCACCGTTATGTCTTGTACAATTATTGGTGGGTCTATGAAATTAGGGTGCCACTAGTTTTCCTTGACTAGATGGGTTCGTATAGGATACTTACTCGCGTGAGGTTTGGTTACCTTAGACAAAGTCTTCTTAATGGATAAGGACTTTGGGGCACAAAGGTTGGGCGCCGAGACATAGAGATGTCACCCAACAACAGGAGTCATATGTGATATGATTAGCAACGAGTTGCTTACCGGTCTACCATGTCTTCTAGCGGTGATGCTAAAGCTCACTAGTCGACTTGTTAGTTGTGGATCCTGAATCACTAAGTATCAATAGAGGGATATTGATTTTAGTGGGAGTAGATTCAGTTAAGAGTTAATTTGATTTACTTCATCATGGATACGCTGTCTTAGTATTTTGCATATATTTTGTTGTAGATCAATGGCACCAAATAGCAAACCGTTTACTTTGCGTTCGGTCCTTGAAAAGGACAAACTGAATGGGACTAACTATGCGGATTGGATCCGCAACCTGAGAATTGTTCTCAGGGCTAAGAAAAAGGAAGAAGTTCTAGACACCCCATTACCCGATGAGCCTGATGCTGATGCACCTAGCAACAATAAGCTCGCTTACAAGGCAGCACGTGATCTTGATCTTGAAGTGGGCTGTCTTATGCTTGCGTGCATGGAACCCGAGCTGCAAATGCAGTTCAACAACTATGCTGTCTATGATATAAGGTGCGGCCGTTATACCACACGTGATCAAAATGGTTGGTTACTCTCAGAGATTGGAGAAGCTAGGCTTCCCACTTGGCCAAGAGTTGGCCACTGATTTCATTCTTGTATCCCTTCCACCCAGTTATGGGAACTTCATCTTGAACTACCATATGCATGGGGCGGAGAGGGGCTTGAATGAGTTGTGTGGTATGCTTAAGACGGCAGAGGCTGACATTAAGAAAGGAGCTAGCGGCCATGTGTTGGCGGTCCAAAACAAGCCCAACTTTAAGAAGAAGGGCAATTGGAAGAAAAAGGGAAAGACTAAAGATGTGATCTCCAAGCCAATTCCTGCTCCCAAGCCTGGACCAGAACCAGACAAGCCGTGCTTCCACTGTCATGAACTTGGTCACTGGAAAAGAAACTGCAAGGCATACTTGGCTTCTTTGAAGAAGAAAGGAAGTAAGAGTACTTCCGGATCAGGTGTATTGCATGTTTATATTACAGACATTTTCCTCGTTGATTCTTATATCAATTCTTGGGTATTTGATACCGGATCGGTTGCTCATATTTGCAATTCGATGTAGGGAATGAGAAGAAGTAGAAGCGTGGTATGAGGAGAGGTTGATTTCCGCGTGGGCAATAATGCAAGAGTTGTTGCATTGAGCGTCGGAACGATGCAACTTCACCTCACATCAGGATTTATTTTGGAGTTAAATAATACTTATTTTGTTCCTAGTTTAAGTTGAAACATTGTGTCTCCTTCATGTTTGATGAAGGATGGTTATACATTTGCGAGTGAAGAGAATGGTTGTGTGATCTCTAAGAATGGTATGTTTGTGGCTTTTGCATCCGTTGTGAATGGGTTATTTATTATAAATCTTGATGATGCGCCTATCTGTAATGTAAGTGCTAAAAGGCATCGGCCTAATGATTTAAGTCCTACCTATATGTGGCACTGTCGTTTGGGTCATATAAGCGAGAAACGCATGAAGAAGCTCCATTCTGATGGGCTCCTAACTTTGTTTGATTTTGAATCATACGAGACATGTGAAGCTTGTTTGCTAGGCAAGATGACCAAGGCGCCCTTCACACGTTTTCCTAAGAGAGCATTAGATTTGTTGGAACTCATACATACTGATGTGTGCGGACCAATGAGCACGACAACTAGAGGTGGCTTCCAATACATCATAACTTTCACTGAAGATTTTAGTAGATATGGATATGTCTACTTAGTGAAGCATAAGTCGGAAACCTTTGAAAAGTTCAAGGAGTTCCAGAATGAAGTGGAAAATCAGCGTGGCAAGAAAATTAAGGCCTTACGATCAGATTGTGGAGGTGAAAAACAGCAGCTTTCACACTTAATAGGGTACTGTCTAAGTCCGTAATTAAGACACCATATGAGATATGGACTGGTAAGACTCCCAATTTGTCTTTTCTGAAAATTTGGGGTTGTGAAGCTTACGTCAAGTGACTTATGTCTGATAAGTTAACACCCAAATCGGACAAATATGTTTTCGTGGGGTACCCGAAGGAAACTTTGGGGTATTATTTCTACAACTGAGAAGAGGGCAAAGTGTTTGTCGCTCGGAATGGTGTTTTCTTAGAGAAAGAGTTTCTCAAAAGTGAGAAAAGTAGAGAGAAGGTGTATCTCGAAGAAGCTCGAGATGAGCCAATGGGACAAGAATTGACAAGTGATGCTAATGTAGCAGAACAAGTTGATATACCCGTGGCAGGAGAGACACCATCACAACCACGAAGGTCGAATAGGGCACGTCGTGCAACCAAAAGGATGAATCTCCTAATTACTGCAGAGCGCGACATATTGTTGTTGGACAATGATGAACCTATGACCTACACGGAAGCAGTGATGGACCCAGATTCCGAGAAGTGGCAGAGTGCCATGAGATCCGAGATAGATTCCATGGGAGACAACCAAGTTTGGACCTTGGTTGATCAGCCTTAGGGTGTTAGACCCATAGAGTGCAAGTGGATCTATAAGAAGAAGAAAGATATGGACGGAAATGTTCACGTCTATAAAGCTCGACTTGTTGCAAAGGGTTTTCGACAAGATCAAGGAGTTGACTACGATGAGACATTCTCACGGGCAGCGATGCTTAAATCAATTCGGATCATTATAGCAATAGCTGCGTATTTCAATTATGAGATATGGCAGATGGATGTCAAAACAGCTTTTCTAAATGGGTATTTAGAAGAGGACATGTATATGATACAACCTGAGGGTTTTGTCGATCCGACTAATGCTGGAAAGATATGCAAACTTCAAAAATCTATTTACGGGTTGAAGCAAGCATCTCGGAGTTGGAATATTCGTTTTGATGAAGTGGTCAAAGGGTTTGGTTTTCGTCAAAACGAAAAAGATCCTTGTGTTTACAAGAAGGAAAGTGGGAGCGCTGTTGCTTTTCTGATCTTATATGTGGATGACATATTGTTGATTGGAAATGACATTCCAATGCTGGAGTCCATAAAGACTTCACTGAAAAATAGTTTTTCTATGAAAGATTTAGGGGAACCAACATATATTCTGGGCATAAGGATCTATAGAGATAGATCAAAGAGGTTTATAGGATTAAGCCAAGATACTTATATTGACACTATGCTAAAACGATTTAGCATGGAACAGTCCAAGAAAGGGTTCTTGCCTATGTCCCATGGCATACACCTTAGCAAGACTCAGTGTCCTTCGACGGCTGATGAGCGAGAGCGCATGAGTAAGGTCCCATATGCTTTGGCAATTGGGTCTATCATGTACGCCATGATAGGTACTCGTCCAGATGTCTCATTTGCTCTTAGTGCTGCGAGCAGGTATCAGTCTGATCCAGGTGAGAGTCACTGGACACATGTGAAGGGCATTCTTAAGTACTTTAGAAGGACTAAAGATATGTTCTTAGTCTATGGAGGTGTGGAACAGCTCGTTGTAAAAGGTTACACCGATGGTAGCTTCCAAACTGATCCAGACGACTCAAAGTCTCAGTCAGGTTATGTGTTCACATTGCACGGTGGTGCTGTTAGCTGGAAGAGTTCTAAGCAGGAGACTGTGGCCGATACTACAATAGAAGCCGAGTACATTGCGGCTTCTGAAGCTGCGAAGGAAGGTATTTGGATGAGGGAGTTCCTCATTGAGCTTGGTGTGTTCCCTGGTGCTTCTAGCCCACTGGAGTTATTCTGTGACAATAGTGGGGCAATTGCACAGGAAAAGGAGCCAAGGAATCACTAGAAGAACAGACATGTACTGCGGAAGTTTCACCTTATTTCAGAGTTCGTTAAAAGGGGTGAGATTAAGATATGCAAAATACATACGGATTTGAACGTCCCTGATCCTTTGACAAAGGCTCTCCCACGGCTTAAGCATGAGGCGCACACAAGAGCTATGGGTATTAGATATCTTCTAGAGTAGCTCTTATGCAAGTGGGAGGCTATTAGAAATATTCGTAGAGGTTGTCATAAGATGATGATATTTCTTTGTATCCATGATATGTTGATTGTTTAATGAATATCCATGAAAGGCAACTTGTATTGATTGGCAATTATGTGAATTGTTTGTGAAACTCTTACTTGTATGGTTATTCTAAAATTGTCCCTAGTCATGGTTGATTACTGGCACATTTATTAGTTGATGGCTATGTTTCACAAGTCATGGACATGGAGATGTTAGACTAATAGTGTGGGCACATGTATGACATGTGGCTGGATTGACCCAACATGAGACTTTGTAATATTGTTCTCTCTTTGCACAATTTGTATGCTTTGTCCTTAGACCTGAGATTGTCGTTTGTTCTTAAGATGTGAATTGACTTACTCAGGGGCTATCAAACGCTACGCCGTAACTGGGTAGTTATAAAGGTAGTTTTCGGGTTTGTTGTGAAGCTTGATGTGAGGCTTCCACAGTCAAGATGGGATTTGCCACTCTCTATAAGAGAGAGATGCCTCTGGGCCCCTCGAGTGATCGGATCAAGAAATGCATGGCCGTGCAATGGTTAAAAGTTAACCAGTAAAAGGATCTGATTCACGGTATCGAGAAAGAGTGGTTAGCTTGGAGCTAGACAAGTATCGTGAGGCAATAGGAAGAGCTTGTACATATGTTGTGATGGTTCGTCCGATATGATCTTTACGTGCTTATAGGAGTTAGTACGTCTTGCTGGAGGCCGCTGCTAACTATTGGACCGAGTAGGAGTACTCGGGTCATGTCTATTCGCATGTGAACCCATAGGGTCACACACTTAAGGGGGTGGAATGTTGAAAGGCTTGCCTATATGATTGTCTTTAGTGCAAGTGGGAGACTGTTGGATATGTATGCCCTAAAGCCAATTGGATTGGATCCACTAAAGACCCAAAGAGATATTGATCTATGAGGGATTAGGGTTTCTATTGGGCCTATTAGATAGAAGCCCATTAGTACCCCTATATATACGTGGGAGGGGCTAGGGGTGCAATCAACCCTTTTGGCTGCTGCCGCCCTCCACGCCCGCGCCTCCTGTTGCTCTCACGGACCTAGCAGTCCAGACTGTGACGCATCCTCCCCGTACGTGTGGATACCTTGGAGGTGCTACGCTTGGAGCACAAGAACGAGCCGGACCAGACGGACGTTGCAACTGCACCGCCGGCCACATCGACGCGCTCTCCTACACCGAGACGGTTCCGCTGCATCCGCGCGTCTAGTGGTAACGATCTGTGATCTCCTACTCGCAAGGTTCCTAGGTTTACGTGGTAGATTAAAATTGTTTTAACTAGCGTACCCTACCCGTTTTCCTACGGTCAGTGTCTTGCAGAACTTGCTGCCGCTCATGGAATCCGACAAGAACATGATGTTGGCGAGCCGCGCCGAGGATGTGCTGCTCTGCCGCAAGCAGCGCTTCCCTGGCCTGTCCCGAACAACGCTAGAAGCCAGCAAGATCCAGTACAACAAGGTGAGCGCACACTTCAAATCCTCAACGCAGCAGCATCTGCATCACCATGGACGCGACTTCTGAAGTTTCTTACTCAGATTGTGATATGAATGGAACTAGCAGGATGTTGGAAAGCAATCCTGAAGAGCTACTCGAGGGTGTTGGAGAGCCTGGCGGATGCAGGAGGACGGCGTCGAGGCGCGAGGTCGCCGGCAGGTGTGAGCGCAGCCACGGCGAAGCGCGAGCTCGAGCCAGCGCGGGGAAGAGGCTGGTGAGATTTTTTTTTTCCGCGGACAGGTGGTCCAACTTTTATGGGCCGCCATTTGGTCGGACCGGCTGCAGCCCAGAGAGAATTACCTGCCTCTAAATTATACAGGCCGGTCTGGAAAAGCAGGATAGGGACTCAATTTTAAAGTCCCGGCTAGAGTGGCTTAAGATACATTGACTCTGTAGAGTCTACCAATTAAGCTCCCTTGCCCTGCATTGTCGTCAGATCTTTGTTTCCTCTTTCTATATTCTAATCTTTCTCGTCTCCACGCATGACCTTCCCTGACGTCAGCCTTGCATGCTAATAATTCTGCAACGTATCACGCTTGCAAACTCACATACCATCCGAACCTGCGCTTGCCTCACAATATGGCGTCTATCTGGACCTTCATATTATGTTTATATCTTCTTTTCCTTTATCTTGGAACTGTGCGGTCAAAACAATTAGATTTGAAAATAGTTTATCTCCAACAAGTTGACTAGCATCATGTGACCCCATGTGTCTCTTGCCCTTTTAAGATTACTAGGTTCGTGCCCGTGCGTTGCTGCAGGAAGCAAAAGTTGTATAGCAAACAACATAGAACATCACAAAAGACAATAATTTTTAATAATAGAGTTTTATATTGTTATAAATTAATTATTCCATTTTGCCATGTCATTCAGCTGCTATTAACAAAAGTGATAAACTTAGTATAAGACATCATGCATGTGACTTCATGCTTTTCAAAGAGAAGCCTTCACAGGGTAACACCCGTATTATCACCTTGACCACAATAGTTTTGTATCAGTGTATTGTCCTGGAAATATACAGCTACACAGTTTCTATAGTCCATAAAAAAATGTCTTCTCCTAATGGCCACTCGACAATAGCAGATACAAATTACAAAGCATAGAAACTATCATGGTCAACTGATAGGCAAACTAAAAACACTCTTGCATGCATATCATTGACAAGCATAAGGTTTACCTGGCAGTGAAACTACATCCAGAAACCACCAGCATCAAAGAGATGATAAGAGAAAACATTTCTGATTTTAGGGTTCCTGTACACCTAAAACATTATCTACCTCAGTGAAAATACTAATGTGCAATCCTGACGTACATGACACGAATAAACAAAAATAGTGTCATGCTAGCTAAGAATTGTACTACTAATACTAAATTGTTATTAAAGATAGTTGTTGGTCAACAATTATATGGCATGATAAGGTTCACTCCATTTAATGGATGATATTTTAATTACATAAGTCTGTGGCCCTGCGTTGCTACGAGAGCGGTAACAAAAATAATAATACCTGAACGCAAGCACAAGCATAAATCAGCCTTAAAACAAACCAAGTAACAATAAATGACAGAGAACTAAAAAAGAAATTTATACCTCTTCCAATGAAATGATAGAGTTTCCAAGACAATAGCAAAATACAATAACAAAGTAATGATAAGTGAAGACATCGTTTTTCTTTATTTTCTTTAAGCAATTTCAGTATACAAGACGCCATATATGTTATCAAGAAATCACGTACATTCAAACACAGTTGCAAGCACAAATATAGACATTACCAAAATTTAGCTTATGTATTCTGGATGTCAGTTTTCTATCCATGGGTGTCTATTTGATTATCTTGGTCCATTCTGCGCATAGATATACACCGCAGAAGATGTACATTTGACCATGCAAGTATTGTTCCTCTTCCATTGTTAGATGAGTCTGCAGTTTGAGAGCTGCTTTCCAGGGGTGAACAAACTCGATTGCTTGTGCTAGGATGGAACTAGGGAAGTCCCCGTTTCATTTGAGGAACTTGGATAAAAATATTTATATGTGATCAACTCGATTAAAAAATTTACGTACATGTGATCAACTCGATAAACAATAAGTTTCAGCGCTAAAAAAAAGTGTCAGCACCCGATCTTTAATGATCCAAGTATTGATAAAAAAATTCAAAGCTTCATTGGTACCCTACAGCTCTCCACGAGCACCACGCGGCACGCCTCCTTGCCTGCGCACGTTCGTATCCATGGGGGTAAGATAGGATCGTGCAATGCATGGAAGTAGCGTAGGCGACCTTGGCTGCGCATGTGAGAGCAGCCGGCGGCGACGGAACGTTAAGCGCCTCAGCGACGCGAGGGAAGCCGCCGCACCTTTGCCTGCGTGTGCACTGTTAGTATTAATTGATTTAATCTTAGAGCATCAAACTAACAAGATCATCTAGTCTAATCTAGATCACACCTAACACTTAGATTTAATATGGAATTTGACTTACCAGTCATCCTGATCCCTTCATGGATCCTTAACGAAGTGTAGCAAAGGATGCAGATGCCACCGTAGAGGCGTAGACGAAGTAGATGTAGCAGAACGCCCAGATGTCGATGTAGAAGACGGACACCGAGCTTCCATGCCTTCTAGCACCCATAGTGATTGATAGATTTAGGGTTCTAGTGCACACTATAGGCTAACTTGTGATTAACACGAGATTAGGTTGTGTTCAGTTGAGGTTGACAAAAAGTACTTTTCTTCTGGGATGCGTGTTATGTGAGGGGGATGAATAGGAAGGGTGAAAAAAAAATTTTATGATGTGTGTTCTGTGATCGGGATGAATAGGAAGTAAAAAGTACTTTTGATAAGTGAACACGATTAAGAAAACCTAGAGGTCTCCCCTTAGTTATATAGAGCTGTAGACGCAGGGCCGGACTCTAAGCCGGATGAGTTTGCCTTCCAACCAAATGCAACTAATAACGAGTAGTGTAGGATTAGGATTGGGCTTGATGGCCCAATTACACATGACCGAGGTCAATTCTAACATTCTCTCATGACCGAAGGTCAATGACTTATTCCTTATAATTTTGTTATATTGATCACGTGCAGGTGGATACACATATCAATAGCCTCCCTCTTAATCGAACAATCTTAGGGTGTGTTTGGTTGGGCTTTGGCTGTGAAAAAAGCTGTTGTGGGCTGTGAGCTGTGAAAAAAGCTGATGTGGGCGGGGAGCTGTGAAAAAACTGAAAGCCGTTTGGTTGAATTAGCTGTGGCCGTGTGGATTTCATTACAAATGCCTATAATTCCCATATAAGTGTTTATTTAGAAAAATAAATATAAAACACTTCACTATTTAAAAAATCACTTGTTAATTGCCATTTTAGAGAGAGGAAAAATTCATTTACTAATCATGGACGACTATTAAATAAAATATTTATTAGCAAATAATGTATAAATTAAAATTATAGGGCACTTCTGTAACTCTTTTTATTTTTTTTTTGAGCATCGGCACTTCTGTAACTCTTTCTTTTGCCACGTTTGGTTTGCTTGCCATCAGCTAGTGGGCCGACTGTGGGATTGGCGAGGACGCGGAGGAGAACGACCGTGGCCTACTGGAGAGTGGCAGGTCATCGACAGCGTTGGAGAGGTGTGCCGGCGGCGGTTGGGACGGGATGCACCGCCACTGGCCTTGTTCCTCCGGCGCACGAGCTCCGCCTCGTGAGGTTGGGGCACGCACCGTCGATGGTCGAACGGGAAAAGTCAAAACACGAACCGGTATTCTCCAGTTACTAGTGGCAGGCGGGTAAATTTCACGAAGTTTTTTCCCCCACAGTCGGAGAAAGCTAGTCCGGACCAGATGTGAGATTTGCACTAAGGATGTGTTTAGATTGTAGGAAAAAACACTGCAGCATAAGAAAACCACTGTAGCATTCGCCGGGAAACGTGTTTTGTGAGGGAGGAATAGTGAAAAGTTGGAATGAATAGTGAAAAGTTGGAATGAACAGTGAATAGTTGGGAATCTGAACATGGCCTAAGAGAAAGCTAGCTGTGGCTGAAAGCTGCTGTCTTGGAACATGCATTTGGTTCAACTTTCAACTTTTTTTTGAAAGCTACAGCTGGTAAAAAGTTGAACCAAACACACCTTTAATCTTAAAACTTAAGCTTGTGTTCACCTTATATTCACACTCAATACCATAGCAACACCTAGCGAATGAGAAATGCCAGGGAGATCATTAACTAAAGTCCGCTATAGTACCTTGATAGAACACTTATTAACTTATTTGGGAGTTTGTTTATTCGGCCTCATCTAGAATCACATTTCAGGTTAATCATTAAATCTATACTAATTTCGCAAAAATAGGATAAGAGATAAAACCCTGAATTAGTCATATTGCTAGCTATTTTCTTAATGCATTAAAATGACTTGATCCTCGGACCCTTCTTTCATAATAATATATATTTGTCAATCGGCTTCACACCATCAACTACATTTCATTACTTGAAAGGAATATTGTAATCAAATGCAGTGACATTGAATTTAATCAATGCAAACATAATTATAGCGGAATATACTTTATATGCCTGCCTGAATTAAAACATGCCATATAAAATCAGCATTAATAATGCTAATCTTGCTTTAGAGCTTTCTACAGAATTGCGCATATCTGCAAGAGTGAAGGATACAAAACTAATTGTGCACATTTATATTCATACACTCTTACAAAATCTTACTTGAATAGAACTTAATTAAAATAAGCATGTTATTCGGTGTTGTGATCCTTAAAACACCTTTTCCAGTGACCTTCCCTGGACTAAGACTAATTAAAATTGTCAAGTATTTTGGCTTGTCATGCTAAGTAAATTTCTCATATGTCTTAGCATATAGCTTCATTAGAAGCTTTTGGAACGTCTTTCTATTTATCTTATTCTTAACTTTGTACTTATGATAAAATTTGCTATATCACGTAAAGAAAACAAGCATAACTGTGTATATGCATTCACATTTTTGTCACTTTAGAACTTCTCTCAACTTTTGCTCTTTAGTGACAATCCCAATACTCATTTAGGTCTCGTCTAAGTGTCATGCTCTTCGAAACTTAGGGAAATATACACAAGATGTGTCTAAAGACATGATGAACATATTTCTCC
This sequence comes from Digitaria exilis, assembly GCA_015342445.1. NCBI lineage: Eukaryota > Viridiplantae > Streptophyta > Magnoliopsida > Poales > Poaceae > Digitaria > Digitaria exilis. The sequence goes on along the minus strand of JACEFO010001326.1, from coordinate 301,149 downwards.
TTTCTTAGAATACATATTTATTTCTGTTAGCTTATGGAGAGATCATTCACCTTAGAGTATCATGATAACAATTTAATCCACCTTGAATTTCTGAACGAATCACTGTTTCCCATGATGCATACTTATTGTGAGTTATGAACTTAGCATCTTAGTTTCTTTTGGAATCACTATTAAGACTTGTGACCCATTATAGCATACTGCTTTGACTATCAGAAAATTGCTATGAAAAGAACTATACTTATATTTAAAGTTCACATACTCCTTTATAGCATCTTCATTATAAACTCTAAAATGACTAAGGCTTTTACTTTTGTGCCCAATACTTATCTTATCGCTAAAACATTACATCTCTCGGTTATGGTTAAACAACTAGTGTCAATCCTCAATAGAGTGTGATAAAGAATGGAGGAATACTTATGGCACGATGTGTATGAGGAAATCAGATATTGTAGATATATATATACATATATCTTCTTAAATCATCAATATAGAGGAACTTACTCTATATCTCATTAAGACTTTCTTCTCCCCCATTTCCTTACTTCTTAGTGAGCTTCCATCTAAATCTGAATAATCAGAATATTAAATGTGTCGGCCTCATAAACTTATCTAAAATAATTTACAATGGTATCTCTTTAACTTATTGATCTTTGGCACGACATTTACTGTACCATTGATCAACTTTCCTTGCTAACCTAGCCCACATCAATTGTGGCCAAAAAATGAACTAGAGTAGCAAGGCTATGATTAAATGTTCATAAAACAGCGGTGGCCAAGAATCATGAACACAACCATACTTCAATCATCTCAGATTCCAATTGATCTAATTAAAACAACGGTAGCCAGAAATGGATAGAACAATAGACAGCGGTGGCCAAAATGGACAGAACAACAAAACCTGTGAAGATTATCCCATACCCAGTGGTGGCCAGCATAAAGGATAAAATCACACTTATTTGAGACAATTGTTGTTTGTGGAGTGTTAGTCCTATCATAATGGTATTTGAATAATCATGTCTAGCATGATAAAATTTCTCTTGAACTTATTCTTAATTTAAATAGCACGATATAGCGAGTATATTATGTTTTATTCTTAATTTTGCCCTTGAAAACTTATGGACAATGAAATATTATGGAGAGAACATTTGAGAATATCTCTGAGTAGTTCTCAGTTCAATTCTCAACTGACAAGAGCAACATGAGTGTCAACTCTAAACTGATGACACATTCAATTCTCCCCCTCGAATTTTGTAGCCTAATCATGAGTGTGACACATATTCGACAAGGTCTCATCACTATTTAACTTATTTAACTTAAATAATGGCCAAAGACAATAAACAATAATAAACAATAAACAAACTTGATGTTGTATTATTACTTATCAAGAACACAAATGTTAATGATTTTTATCACATAGAACAGATATGTTCTTTATTAATCTAAAGTACATCATGAGATTGAAATAAGGCTAAAGCAAATGACTTACTTCTAATGCAAAAAACCAGAGTCTTGCCTTTGACGAAGTCTTGTAGACTATGCTCCGCTTCTCCTCCTTTAAAGTCCATGAAAACCTGGAGGAGGTTCAATATGTGCAAGTGCACCTGAGTTGTTCCACCAAAATAGTGGGAGCAATTAAACTTAATGAAAACTTATGAGACAACTTAATTATGTAATTAATCTGGGGCATCGCTCTTGCATGTGATTGACTAATTTGCAAAAGTTGCAGATGACTTGAGCATGCATAAATAAGTCCCTCGAGATATATATCCAAAGCACTTTCAATTCTTGAGCTATGTTGACAATGCTTGTAATGTGTACGCTCAATGCACCTTCATCATTGTAACGTGAGGTTGTTAATTTCATAAGGAGAAAATTGGCTAACTTAAGCTTATACATCTCCTCAAATTGAGTACAATAACTCATTAACTGATAATTCCTTACCTCTGATCTTAGTAGGCAAAGAATTTCTCAAGGCCTCAATGATGGTTTGACCAACTTTGCCAAGTCAGTGGATTTCTCCCATTTATCTGAATTTTAGTTGTACTCATTTATCTTACCAACATAATTCTGAGTTCCAACCGCCGGAGCAGTTGACTTATCCTCACATAGTGCATAATCAAGATCTAAAGTCTTCAGAATGCCTAGCACATCCTTACACCAACTAGGGAAGTTTGTGCCATTACAATGCTCAATGATGCTCAACAACTTTGTATAGTACACTGAAAATTTATAAACAACATGTCTCAGTAATAGTACAGTAAGATGCACATAAAAGCATGAATTTTAACCCTACGGTGGTCTGATTAAAATCACGCAATAAGTAACAACTTTCATCACCGGTGGGGAAAACAAGCGAAACTTATCTTAAACTCATAATTAAAATGCGGTGGTCAGATTTAATTACAAGTGTACTCTACATGAACTTCGTGGTGGTTCCATTCAAATAGAGGCATCTGAATGCACTTGGTGGAAAGAGAATTTTTAGCTGAACTTATATGAAATAAATAATGCAAAGTTTGAGCTCCACTTGGGCAAAATCAATCCAGATCTTATTTCTAATTCTTACTTACTTAAGACAATATGCAAAGACAAAAGCATTTTTTTGACTTTACACTGAAACTTAGAAAAGGTACTTAATAGCAAATTCAAATTGCACTAAAATAATTATGACTCAATAGATCAAAACTTAATATTATTAGAAAAAAATATTTGAATAAATGTTCAAAAATACAATTCAAATATCATATAATCTTAGACCTAAACATGGTGTGGAAAAATAATCTAAATTGGGCATTTAACTTAATCAAATAAATTCCAACCATGTTTCAAGTTGTAGGGAGAAGATTCTTAAATTAAAAATTTGGCAGAGGACTTGAATAATTAAGAACTCATGGTTCTATAAAACATAATAGACTCATGAAATATGTACCGTGTACATAAGAAAATTGCTGAAAAGTTTAGCTCAACTTAATGGCTCAATTAATATAAAGCTTATGCCTTAAGTTATTATGCTCATACAAACTCAAAAGTTTCTCTAATTGAATTAGAAAGTTAAATGATAATAAAACTTAATATAGTGGGTGAGCATATATTCTCAAGAGGACAGCAGAAGCTTAAAATATAGCAAAAAAAAATATTGCTACGAAATTATTCTTGAAAATTTAGCTTAAAATAACTTTCCAAATAATAATTGAAAACATTGTGCCAAGCTAAACTGAGAAAATCATTTGAGATTTTACTACAACAAACTTAAATATCACTTAATTTGCAACAAAAGAAAGCTTAAATAATACTTAATTAATTTTTTAATTACTTTAGTGAAAATGGGGAATTACTAACGGAGCCCAAAATGAATAATACTGAAATAACTTAAAAGAAAGGGTGAAAATTGAATTTAGCCCAGATCTCAAAATCGGTCTTTGAGGGCCCATAAACGCTCACTTAACTCTTAATGTGCCCGCCTCTTGTCGCGGCCCAGCAGGGCAGCCCAGCGTGCGGCCCAACAGGGCAGCGCACGCGCAAGAGGCGGCTCACGGCTCTGCTATGCGATTGGCCCTTCACATCTCAGCTCGGCTGTCAAGCACGCGGCACGGCTCAAGGCTAAATTGGCTCTCAGCTCAGCTTATATCGCAGCTTAACTCACGGGCTCAAATCTTAGTGGGCTATAAGCCCATGGGTGAACAAAACAGGCCGGCTGAGGAAACGGCCCAGCCCAGCGCTCCGCTCTCTCCCTTACCCCGCGACGATCTCGACCGTTCGCTGGATCAGACGACTCGTGTTTCGCGACTTACTTATAAAACCCGAAAATGTCGCTGGTAAACCCTAGTTTCATTTCTTCCTTCCCCTTTCCCGAGCGGCAGGCGTGGCGGCGGCGCCGGCGGCAATCCGCGTGCCACTGCGTTGTGCCACCACCACCTCTTTCTCCCCCGTCACTGGCAAGTGAGGGCCCAGATTTGGAGAACCCCACCGCCAGAGCGCCTTGGCGCAGACGCCGCCGCCCGTTTGCATCCCTTTTTGCCCATCTCCGGCGAGGGAGTGGCAAGGTCTGGATAGACCAGACCTCACGTGCCTCGTTGCCGACCTGGCTGAGGGCTCCACGGGCCCTCTCGGCACGCCACGTGCGTCACGTGCGCGGCTTGTCGAGCGGCTCCGTCGGAGCTCAATGACCGGCCGCGACGCGAGCTTATGCGCCGCGACAGGCCCTGCGAGTGTTCACGCACGAACACGCAGGGGAGGCCAGCCCATGAGGGCACGTACAAAGGACAGACAGCACCCGTCGATTTGAGTCCAGATCACCAGAAAAGGTCCGACGTGGACATCATTTATGGAAGAGAGAGATAGGAGCCGTCGTCTCGTTCAACTGCGCGTGCTCCAATGCCAAACTACGACTCATCCTTCCCGTTGTACGAGTCGTTGCGGCTTCCGTCGGCGTCGGGATCTCGCTGCGGCATGCGGGCGATTTTTTCCTCCCAAATCCGTCTGCAAGCTCGCGCCCCTTCTTCCCTCCCAAATCTCGCGCTAATCTTCCGTCCCAGATCTACCTGGTTCCTGTTGAAATACCCTCAAATCCTTGGTCACGGGGGAGCTGCGGCGGCGGTGCCGAAGCGGAAGGGCACCGGGGAGCTGCTGCGGCCGCGGTGGTGCAGAAGCGGAAGGGCATGAGGGGACCTGTGGCGACGGCAGTCCAGATGAGTTCCGGGCTTCCGGCCACGCCGGCCATGCGCTGGAGCAGAACGGAGCTTCTTCTGCAGCTACTCCTTCGGTAGTTCGGTGCCCCAATGGAAGTTCCAATCAATTTTTGGTAAATATTGTTCATAGTTTCCCCTGGACAAGGCTGCGTCTGTGTGTATTCATTCTCCGATGGAAGTTGGTCTCAATTTATTTTGTGTGAACTGATTGCTATTTCGATGAATCTGTGAACTGAAGTTTGCATGTATTCCTCTCGTGTGAACTGAAAGGCTGCCTGTATTCATACTTGTCTGAACTGATGCATGTGTGTGAACTGAAGGGCTCATTGTATGTATAAAAAGCTGTCTGGTAAATTTTATGTTGACATATGTCCTTTCTATTTTGTACTCGATGTCACCTGATGATGCTGAACTAGAAGAGACTAATTTGTGTGTGTGTTTCGCTAAGAAACTAATTTGAAGCATCAAAATAGCTACAGAGATCAAATTGTACTAGATCACCATGTTTTACGTGTCAAATAATAAATGCAGAAATCTAAAAAGACAGCAACAGTCTAAACGGTTGTATAAGCTGTCTATTTAACTGTCTGTATATGACAAAAAGACAGCAGCTGTCTAAACTGTTGTACTTGCCCTGAGGCATGCATCGTGATGGACTGATGTCGTGGGTGCAGGCCGGTGGCTTGGCCTCGCCGGAGTCGGAGGCGACGGTCACGCGCAGCAATCTTTTGGCCTGCATGGCCATCGAGGCTAAAGTAAGCCCCACTGATTGATTAGGGTTAGGGTTTGCGGTAGATCTAGGGTTAGAGATTCGGGTGGAGAAATTGAGTTTTCTTGAGTGGGCTTTTGAGATTCGCAGTTTCCTTTTCTAATCTCTGATGTGTGATGATTTGATTCGGTGTTTTGCAATCCCCTCTTTTTGATTTCTTCTCTGTGTGCATGATAGGGCTAAGGGATTGCTGAATCTGAAACCCTAGCTAATAGATCGAAGGATAAAACATGAATATTATGAATCTAGGCATGAATTGGAGCTAACATGAAAACGTAAACTAATCATGACTAAACTTTACTGATCTAATAAAACCTGACTTAAGCATGACTAAACACCTCTGTTAGGCATAAACCAAATCATAAATTTAGGGTTTTGCTAGTGGATCTAATAGAACTAGATCTAGGCGACTGATACCAATTGTTAGTATTAATTAATTTAATCTTAGAGCATGAAACTGACAAGATCATCTAGTCTAATCTAGATCACACCTAGCACTTAGATTTAATACGGAATTTGACTTACCAGTCATACTGATCCCTTCATGGATCCTTAATGAGGTCTAGCAAAGGATGCAGACGCCACCGTAGAGCCATAGAGGAAACAGACGTAGCAGAATGCCCTGATGTCGATGTAGAAGAGGGACAGCGATCTTCCACGCCTTCCAGCACCCTTAGTGATTGATAGATTTAGGGTTCTAGTGCACCCTATAGGCTAAGTCATGATTAACTTGAGATTAACTCAAGATTAAAGAAACCTAGGGGCTTTTCCCTTAGTTATATAGTGCTGTAGACGCAAGGCCAGGCCCTAAGTGGGTTGAGTTTACTTTCTAAGAAAAGGCAACTAATAGAGAGTAGTGTAGGATTAGGATGCTGGCCTGTTGCACGGTGCGCGTGAAGGTGATCCGCTAGGCGGCGGCGTACGGGATGTCCGGCCGGGCGAAGCCCCGCGCACAGAAGGCAGAACCGAGGCGGCGATGGTCACGTGGACGGACGGGGATTGAGGAGGGGCGACGTGCGGGTGGGTGTGTGATTGACGCGGACGTGGACGTCGTATTTGGAAACAGGATGTCGCCTGGGCGCGTGGCGTGCGTGAGGATGGGTGGATGACGAACGCCAAAGTGAGGGCGTGTTTTATAGAGTAGAGATAAAGATGTGGACCTTGCGCAAATTACCACAAATGGGCTTCTTTATTCAGATCACCTTCACATACAAGGCCCATCAACTTGATCTCTTCACTTTAATTACCATAACACTCCCATCAACTGTCACCAAAACTGAGGCTCTTTTCCAGTTCAAAAAAAAAGAACCGAGGTCCTGTTTTGAATCCTCAATTGGTTATTAAAAACTGGTTTATGGAGACAGTTTCTATAAACTGGTTTATAAAAAAAAATCTAGATGGTTATGAAAATATTTTCTTTAAAAGGGCCTGAAGATGAACAGTCGGCTGCATTAGCTGACCTTCTGGTTCACTAGGACTATGACTGCCAGTCAGGCTGCACCACGCCAGATGCACACGCTATCCCCATAGAACCGAAGATGAACAAACTGTGGCTCCCTTCTCGCTTATGACTTCAACTTAGTCTGGATTTGCCTGCTGTTGACGCACATATGGTCAATACACGAAAGCGCTAGATCACGCAATCGTCAAGATTCTCCTCGCCGGAGCTCCTGAGTGTAGCCGGTCAGACCGCCTGTAGCAGAGGCGCCGCAAAAACCTACGATCACAACCTCAGGAGGGACCCTGTCGAAGGCTACAAACCTAGGGTTGTTCTAAGGTCGGCAAGGCCACTTAGAACGTCCTAAAACACCGTGGAGACGAAGAAGGAAAGCATGCTTCCACATGTTTTACTCCCATGTCATGTAAAATCTCCAACCCGAATAATAAAGCTTCATATTCGGTTTGGTTGTTAGTGCATCTATGATCTAATCGGTTAAGAGCCACAGAAACAACATTGTTTGGTGATATAAGAATAACACCAACTCCGCAACCATTTTTGCAAACCGATCCATCAAAATGCAATCTCCATGGGGTAAAAGTAATATGCCGACATTTAAATCAATATGTTCATCAATCCTATGTTCAATAATAAAATCGGCAACTATTTGTCCTTTCATAGATCTCAAAGGCTCAAAGACTAAATCATATTCAATCAAAGCATAAGCCCATTTGCCGATTCTACCACTCAATATGGGTCTATGCAACATGTATTTAATTATGTCGGCTTGACTAGCAACTATGCAAGTATTCAATAGCAAATAATACCTCAACTTTGTACAAGCATGATATAATGACAAGCATAACTTTTCAATAAAAGCATATCTTCTACTTGCATAAGCAATAATATATTTTTTCCCTTCGGTCTCTTGTATCAAAACAGCTCCAATAACGCTTTCTTTGGTCGCGATATATAATTTGAAAGGAACCCCTCTCTTAGGTGCCCGAAGAACCGGAGACGAAGATAAATAATGCTTGATCTCATCAAATGCCTCTTGTTGTTTTGCCCCTCAAGTGAATTCAGCATCATATTTCAACCGAAGCAAAGGAGTAAAAGCATTTACCTTTCCCGACAAATTGCAAATAAATCTTCTTAAATAATTCACCTTGCCCAAGAATTTCTGCAACTCTTTCTTAGAGCTAGGCGCCTGCAACTTGCCAATAGTGTCGGCCTTCTTTGGATCAATCTCTATACCATTCTCATGAACTATGAAGCCCAAAAACTTTCTAGCCGACACACCAAAAGCACACTTGAGTGGATTCATCTTCAAACCATACCGACGCATTCTTTCAAATGCAAGTCTCAAATCAGCCAAATGAGAGCCACTTCCAGCCGATTTAACAACAATATCATCAATTTAAACTTCCAAGACAATACCAAGCAAATCATGGAAGATTAAATTCATAGCCAAAGTAGCACCAGCATTCTTTAAACCAAAAGTCATAACAATCCACTCAAATAAACCAACAAAGCATGGACATACAAAAGCCGTTTTGGATATATCCTCTTCGGCCATAAATATTTGATTGTAACCAGCATTACCATCAAGAAAGCTAATCATTCTATGTCTAGACGCAGCATCGATAAGCATATCGGCTATTGGCATAGGATATTCATCTTTAGGAGTAGCACGATTAAGATTTCTAAAATCAATACACACTCTAATCTTACCCGTTCCCTTCTTCTCTACGGGCACAATATTAGAAATTCAATCAGCATATCGACAAGGTCTAATAAACTTTGCTTCTAATAACTGATTTATCTCTTCTTTAACTCGATCATAAATCTCAGGATTAAAACGCCTAGCCGGTTGTTTACAAGGCCTAAAACCAGATTTAATAGGCAACCGATGCTCAACAAGCTCTCGGCTTAAACCAGCCATTTCATGATAATTCCAAGCAAAGCAATCAACATATTCCTTTAACAACTTTATTAACTCAGAGGTAAAAGCAGGATCCAAATTCTTATTTACAAACGTCGACCTGGGTATAGAACCATCACCAATGTCTACCTCCTCAAGAGGATCGGCAGATGTAAAACCACATCCTAGCTTGCTTATATCATCAAAGTCCTCAATGGCTTCACACATATCGTTCTGATGCGACCGATAGTGCTCAAGTCTCTGCTTCAACCACTCTAGATTATCCATTAAGTCATACGAGATGATTTAGCCGATTGTGCATCGGCTCGGCTTTATGACAGCAGTGATGAAGCCATTCTTAGTACAGCTGATAAACTCAAACTCAAAAAGATCTAAGCCCGACAACATTTAACATCATCATGAATGTCAATCAAAGAGCTATCAGCTATAGCAACACAAGCAGAAGTATCACCATGCACAACTTCTACATCATCATCTACCCATTGAATTAAGCATTGATGCAAAGTAGAAGGAATGCATTGGTTTGCATGAATCCAATCATGACCCAAGATTAAACTAAAGTTACCTTGAGTCTCAGCGACGAAGAAAACAGTAGCCAAGGTCTTGCTCCCAATAGTAAGCTCCGTAGAAATCACCCCGTTGGCACCAATAGGCTCTCCTCCAATCCCGCTGACGGTCATATTGGTCTTGATCAGCTCCACATCTGAACCACCAAGCTTCTTGTACAAAGAATAAGGCATCAAATTCACAATAGCCCCTCCATCGACCAACATCCGTGAGATTGGGTTCCCGTTGATATGTCCCTTCAAATACAAAGCCTTCAAGTCAGCTTTAGGCTTCTGAAATGTAGCTTCTTTGGGACCAAAATCAAGATGAGCAACCTCATCCTCTGAAAGTATGTCTCCATTCATAGACATATGAAGCACATTCACATCAAGATTCATACGCTCTGGAGAAGAACTGTAATAAATAAGCTCTTCATCGTCCTCAGCAGTGGGAACTGATGATAACTTTCTGTCACACACCGGGCGCTTCTGCATCACCGGTCGGACCGCCTGTATAGGCGGTCTGACCGCCTGGGCCGCTGGTCCTGAATGACAGGCGGTCTGGACTGCCTGTACAGCCGGTTTGACCGCCTGTGGGTCTTCCTTCAGCTTCCACTCTTTCTTCTGGGGAATCACGGGCTTGATCTGGTTGAAGAATTCATCTCTCTGCTTCTCCAACTCTTGTTCCTGCCTCTCCCAAAAACGAAGTCTCCGAAGCTTCCTCTTTCGTGTACGAGTCAAACCTTCGGGACACCACTTCGGAAGAAAGCATACCTGAGTCTTGCCAGCACTAGATCCCTGATCTTCCATGGTTTTTCCGCTAGAAGTCAGCTTTGTAGCCAGACTTTTCTCAATAGGGACATCCATAGTCCCAACTTGAATAATATCGAACTCAGTAGTCCTCTCTGAGTCCACATTCATATTCTGCACCTCCTCCTTCTTTTTGAGTCGATAAACCTGCTTTGGAGGAGCTCTCAGTAGTTGACCACGACGAGCGGTCTGACCGCCTGTAACAAGTGGTCTAACCGCCTGTGTCCAGTGTCCTTGATCAGATTGGCGGAAAGCCGATCGGTCACGCCCGGGATGTATGATTCTGTCCTGTACACGCCTCCTTGGACCTACCCAACCAGGATGAAACGAAGGTTGCACTGTTGAATGATATGGCACCCACATCACTCCATTGTTATCCCACACCGGATCCAACTTCACATGATGGGGTGACGGGAGCCTCTCATGCTGAATCGGTTTTAACGACCGATCGCTCGGAACGGCCTTTTGTTTGGTATACTTGTCATAAAGCATATCAAACGTGACTTTGGGCTTATGGACACCCTGCTCGTTTGCCACGTTCATCTTCTAGGTACCAACTTTTGGACGCTTCGGAATTAACATCTTTGGGTGTCCAGGAGGACAGGCGGTCTGACCGCCTGGTGCAGCCGGTCTGACCGCCTGTGGTAGACCAGACCCGGGCATCCGTGCTCCAGGAACAGTAACCGATCCTTGCTCCCCTTGCCCATAGGACTTCACAGTGACTTTGAACGACTCTTTACCATCAGCTGTCTTCTCATAAGTCACTTCTCTAACCGACTCTTTTGAAGACGGTCTCTCCTCTCCAATCACCATGTTCTTCCCTTGGTAGATTCGGTTTGATGTGGCCAAACCAAGACCTTGGGCTGCTACAATTCTATGGTGTTGACTAGAAAAGGAGTCTCATCAATATGCATCTCATGGAACTTCAAACGGCTCTCATTAATAGCCGATTGAACCTGCCGACGGAAAACATTGCAATCATTAGTAGCATGCGAGAAAGAATTATGAAACTTACAATAAGCACGCTTCCTCAACTCCTCCGTGGGTGGTATAACATGAGAAATCTTGATGTAACCAAACTTGTGCAATTCATCAAATATGCGATCACACTTGGACACATCAAAAGTAAACTTTATGTCTTCTTGCCGATTCTTATGAATCAGCTTAAGAGATTGGCATGATACAACTTTCTTATTAGCAGGCCATACAAACTCTGCTAAATAAACATCATTATCATCATCAGTCGAATTATCAGATTCATAGTCAACTAGATGAACATCAGACCGACGTGTCTTAAAACTCTTCTTTTCTTTATTCATTCGGTTTTCAGCTACCTCGGCTCTAATATGAACTTGCGCAACCGAATAATAATCACAATTGTCTATTTTTTCTCTAATAGAGGATTTTAAACCTGTAAAGCATAAGCCAGCAAGATCAACTTCAGAAATAGACAAATTAAAGCAACGGTTTTTAACATCTTTAAATTTTCTCATAAATTGAGAGACAGTTGCATCCCGACCCTGTCTAACCGATGCCAAATCTGTCAATTTCATCTCATGATTGCCACTATAAAAATGATCATGAAACTTACGCGCTAATTGATCCCAACTCATAATAGAGCCAGTGGCTAATGAAGAAAACCAAGCAAAAGTAGTACCGGTAAGCGACAATGAAAACAAATGTACTCTAATTGCTTCAAAATTTCCAGGCTGCCCTAGTTGAGCAACATATTGACTAACGTGTTCCCAAGTGGTGCGCTCATCATCTCCACTATATTTCACAAAATCAGGCAAGCGCCACCCATTGGGAAAAGGAACAGTATCAAAGCTAGCATGATAAGGTTTCTGATATAGTCTAGTATTATCAAAATCAACGCCTAGCTTATTTCTCATCACATCAGACAATTCATCCCTGAATCTAGTAAATTCGGCCTATTAGAGGTTTTGTTGGGCCGAAGATTAAATAGCATTCATATAATTCAAGTGAGGTGCTTGTCTGTTCTGCATATTCCTATGTGCATCAAAAACATCATCGGGAATACCACCCAAATGTGCAGTTTGCATGGTCGTGGAATAAGTAGCGCCCGCTATAGCTACTGGACCAGCACGGCCAGGAGAGACTGAGTTTGGAACAGTAGACAGCGGCAAAGGTTGCTCCGGCGTGAATACCATAGCATTAGTAGAATTAATCTGTCCACCAAAGCCAGCGGTCTGACCGCCTGTAGCGGTTAGACCGGTTGTGTTAGCGGTTGGACTGACTGTAAAACCAGTCGCCACCGACCCACCTACATCAACCGTTTTTGGTCTGGGCATGTTATGGGGTGGTGGGGTCTATCTAGCAAAGTAATTTGGTGGCATACCATAGAAGATATTATGCTCAGGTAAATCACGAGTATCTAATGTCTTCCCTTCCAATTTCTCGAGTCGTTCTAACCATTGTTCAACTAACGAATCACGATCCGAGAAACTTGGACCTACAGGAGTAGATGAGGGGGCAAAGGTGCAGAAGTGCTTACATTGTCAATTACCTCAATTTGCCCCTTACTCATCTTGAAGGAAGGCATCACGAAGTCATGAACACTTTTCGTCGAACGATCTTCGCGACCTTTCTGAAACGTCTTCAAGAACTCCACCTCGAGATGCTTCTGGAGTGCCATAAACTTCTCATGATCTTCGGCACTAAGATCTTCAAGTGAAGCTGTCACGATGTTGTCTTGTCCAACGTCTAAGCCCATAATGCTAGGGATAGTAGATCAGTCTTCAAAAACCAGATTTCTTTCCCCAGCGGAGTCGCCAAAATATGTTGACACACTTCTGGTCAACACACGAAAGCGCTAGATCACGCGGTCGTCAAGATTCTCCTCACCAGAGCTCCTGAGTGCAGCCGGTCAGACCGCCTGTAGCAGAGGCACCGCGAAAGCCTACGATCACAACCTCGGGAGGGACCCCGTCGGAGGCTGCGAACCAAGGGTTGTTCTAAGGTCGGCAAGGCCACTTAGAACGTCCTAAAATGCCGTAGAGACGAAGAAGGAAAGCAAAGGGTTTAGAAAAGCTAGGGTTTGGAGATAAAAAGTAAGACAATGATTTGTACGATTGGGTAGAGGTCCTCAATCGGCCACAACCCTTTATATTTATAGGGTGGGGAGGTCTTGCCCCGTAAGGAAGTCCTTGTATAGATCCAAAAACGTGTAAAACCCTGATTCTACTTAGACTCGGGGACAGGCGGTTAGACCGCCTGGCACATTGCCAGATCAGCTACAGGGCCCAGCCGGTCTAACCGCATGTACAGGCGGTCTAGACCGGCTGTCCCAGCCTGATCGGCTTTAAGCCATTTTTTGTCATCAACACATAGTATGTTCAATCCATTAGACCAAACATTGATGCACTATTGACGGAATGCAGCAATTGGCATGGATCCAATCTCTTCCCAGCAGTAAATTACATGAAGCATTGGCATTAATAATAAAGAAAGTAGTAGGCAAGGTCATACTTCCGACTGTCAAGTCAACGTGGAGTGCCCCTCGAGCTGGAGAAATCTTCCCTTCGTAATCCTTAAGCATCATATTGGTTTTGATCAAATCTTTTTCATTTATGCCAATTTAACGAAAATGGTATTTGGCATCAGATTAATATCAGCACCGCCATCAACTGTCATTTTAGTCATCGGTCTTCTATCAACATGACCCTTCAAGAATAAAGGCTTTAAATGTCGATGCTCTCCTTCTTCTGGTTTCTCAAAAGTAGCTTGCATCAGTTCTAAGGTTAATTGAGCCATTGCTTCTTCAACATCGGTATCTTCTTCATTATTAGCCGATGCCATGAATTCCCTAGCCAATACGATCGGCTGCTGAATAACCATTGTCTTCTTGATCTTGACTCTTAGGTCACCACACTTTGGATTGAATATTTTCCTTCTTTAGTGCAAGCTGCTCTTCTTCTTCTGGCAATTCCTCTTGACGCGACCTTTCTAATCTTCTTCTCTGAGATTTTGTGAGTCCTCCTCGACACCATCTGGGCTGAGGTTCTTTGACTCTATGTTGTGGTTGTCGATCAAGATTTGGCAAGGGTTCTTCATCGGAGACTACTCATAATCGGTTTGCCCCCAGCCGATCATGCACGTTTAGCTTGCCTCCAAGTCTTTAATCCAATGGAGTATGCCGATATTCATTGTCACCTTTCCCTCGAATAATTGGCCAACACTCCTTGCTATCAAATCGAGGCCTTTTGGATGATATGTCATCCCAATAGTGTCCATTGCATTCAGGGCACTTATGTGGAGATGGTAGATGGATCCGTTCTTCCCAACAATAAATAAAGCAAGGACACCTCCAATGATCATCATGATGATACACATCTCTTCTTGGTGTCTTGATCCGTCATGTTGACGCCGATACTTTTTAATCAGACTCTGCGAAGTCACGTGCCTTTGTGCACTTTTGGAATTCTCCCCTTTTTCCCATTGCCCTTTCCCTTTCAAATCGGCAGCAGAGATTTGAACCCTGGGGTCAACTACCCCTTTTTCTTTTGCCCATTCTGATGTCAAGACTTTTGTTTGCAAAGCATTCCCTTTGGTTGGTTCTACTACATTCATAAGGAAAGGATGGCCATCTATCTTCATTGGTTTCACAGGATTGGATGGGATCTTAAATTTTATCCTTCCTTGTTCAATGACTGACTGAATTTGTTGTTGGAAAACTTTGCAATCATTGGTGTTATGAGAGGTAGCATTGTGCCACTTGCAATACAACATCCTCTTGATCTCATCTATTGATGGAAGACTATGATTAGCCAACAATTTGATCATCTCTTCTTTTAGCAATAGATCAAAGATCTTGTCGGATTTGGCAACATCAAATCCAAATCTTTCTGGTTCCTTTTTGCCAAAAGGACACGAAATCGGATTTTTATTTTTAACCCACTCAACTATGCTGATTTCCTTATCACTATCGGAATGTGAATCGGTCCGATATTCGGCGCAGTTTATCTTTTTCTGATACGTCCTCTTTTGTTCATATGGCCGATTCTCATGTCTGGAGACTCTTTGCACAATATGGCTTAAGGTTTCGAACTCCTGAGAATCATATTTCTCCTTGAGATATGGAAGTAGCTCTTTGAACACAATCTGAGCCAATGGAGCATCTGCTAGTATCAAACTATAAATTTATTCCTGGTCTCCCTGATCCTCTGAATGAAAATTGCCACTGATTCATCATTTCTTTGCCTCATACTTGTTAAATCAGCTATATTCTCCTCATGAATACCAGAAAAGAAGTACTGATGAAACGATTTTTCCAAATCAGCTCAAGTAATTATAGAATTTGCTAGTAATGTCATGAACCAAGCAAAAGCCGATCCAAATAATGAACTAAAAAAACAGTCAAACTCCTAATGCATCATTTGTTGTAGCTTCTTCACATTGTACCAGGAAACGAGCTCTACTATGGAAATATCATCATGTCCAGAGAATTTAGTAAAATCTGGAACCTTGTATCAATGATGACATGCCAGCAAAACATAGGCTGCAGGATACCACGTCATGTAAAATACTTGCTGAACTTTGGGTTTCAAGCAGAATTGATTTTGTATCACATCGGTTATCGGGGATGCCCAATCAATTTGAGAGGCTCCTTGGACTGACTGCTCGATTCTCTAAACTGGCTGAGCTGATTGCTCTACCCTTTGACTTGGTTGAATTGGTTGCTTTGCTCCTTTATTTGGTTGAGTTGGTTATTCTATTGTTTGGCCCGGCTGCACTGGCTGTTCCACTCCTTGACTTGTCTGAGCTGGTTGTTCAATTTCATATGCAAAGACTACTCCGTGACTTGTTGGTGGATTTTGATTCATCAGTTGCTCTTGGATCTGAGGATAAGAAACCTCTGCTTGAGCAAGACTTGCTAACTTGTTCGACTGTGGAAACATCCCCTGCTACATCAGTGAATGAGGATTCTGAAACAACTCAATAGTAGTAGTTGTACCAACTGATGCATTTGCTCCCTGAGTTTCTGACTGAATCGACATTGATCCATTAGCAACTGTATTTGCCGATTCTGGCTTAGAGAACCAAACTCAGTAGATTACTCCTTTATCATCCACCAATGACCACTTAATTCCATCAGCATGAGGTATCCAAGTCATTCCAGAGTAATTGGTTTGAACATGTTGAACGGGTTTAGGATTAGGAGTTGAATAGTCATGTGGCATACCCCATTCAGTAGCAAGGTTATATCCACTGACATATTTTGCTCCTCTCTGCGCCGATGCTGTAGCTAACGGTGATATAGGTGTGAAGATCAGAGCACTATAGATCAGAGTTTGGATCTATGGAAGCTTGTATTGCGACGGTATAAATCCTCCTTCAGTAATCGGCATTGGTGTCGATTCTGATAGTCGGATCGGCTGGGATGTCAATGGAGCTGCAAAGGCCAGAGCAGAAGCGGTATTTGCGGCATGTGCTGCAGATCCCAACTACTTCATGGAGGGGCATATTGATATGTTGGACCCTTGTAATTGAAATCTCCCTCATGAAGCGTGTAAACAACCTGATTATGAACATCATTACTCATTATTTTAGCATGATGCACAAAAGCTTGATGAACTACTTCATGGATCATCTCCTGCAGCTTGTCAGGCTCTTCACCTCTCTTTGTAGTACAATCTGACTTGAGGCATGTGATCTTGTATTCTTCTAGTACCCTCGCCAGCTCACCCTTCTAAGCTTCATTAAGATCGTCTTCAGTAGTCTCAATGATGTTGTTGCTACTGACCTCAAATTCATTGTTGCTTTTCGGCATGGTTGAAACTATCGTGTCCCACCAGGTGTGCCAAAAATGTGTTGATGCAAAAATTTGGGGAGTGACCTTCACGCACTAACACACGAAATCAGTTGTGACAGACGGAAATAGAGTGTGCTAGTCAATCTGACCTGTTGATTGACAAGGAGATCGAAAGTTAGATAACAAGGCAAAATCGATTGGGATTCTGATTAGTGATGTGGATAGAATCGACAATGAATTCCAATCTGTGACAACGAACCGGCTAGATCAACTGATCTGATGCAAAGCAGAGTAAGATTACTAAAACATAACCTAATAAGCTAATTCGAGCAACACCTATAATAGATCTAATCGGCTATAACAGATCCAAGATAAAGAGCAGATAAAAAGCTGAATATAACTGGTTCTAAGCTGGATAAAGGTTGAATAAAATCTAAACGAAGTAACAGCGATACGCTGGTTACTAGAGCCTATATGTCCATTCGATAACTATCGAATAGTTCCAAACGAAGCAACAACGATGTGCCGGTTCCTGATGCATAGATCTTACTCAGTAATACGAGACTTACAGGCAAGCCTTGAGATCGAGATCACCCTCGACGTGCCCAGAAGAACTCGCGAAAAAAGAAAAGACGAAGTTGTCGACAATGTATGAAATTGCATGAAAGTAGATACAAAATATTGTAAAAGTTCTGTTGTTGTTGGGATGTATAAACTTCTTCGACCATGCAGGGCCTCTATTTAAATCATGAAAACCACGACTCCTAACTTGCATCAACCTTCTATAACTAGGATTGTAAGATATTCCTTATCTACAATAACCGACTCTGTATCTCGGTCCGTCTTTAGCCCAACTGATGGTCTTCTCTGCACCGGCTTATCCACGTGATCAATCTTCCGTGTTGTCTCTGATTCTGCTTCGGTTTGTCACGTCACCAACCTTCACGCTATCTCTTATTCTGTTTCTCCATTGGATTCCGATTCTGATTCAACTCGCACTGACTTTCGCCTTATCTTGATACCGTTTCAAACATCTGTGTCAAAAAATAGTGTCAACACTCTTAGCCCTCTTTATTGTATGACCAAAGGAAAATAAAGTCCTAAACTACTCTAAATGTCTCTCATCATCCAAACAACACTTAGAACTAGATTATCCTTAATCTTCGAGCTATCTTTTGCATCAATAAAATCATTTAACCAGGATGCGGGCCAAGAATACCATGAAAGTCAATCATTGCACTAACTTAAGAATTGTCAGTACAAAACACACATCAGTAGCAATGATTATGTAGTCATTAATCACCAAAACTAATTGAGGGGCCTATATGCTCTTTCAATCTCTCCCTTTTGGTGATTCAGGACAACTCAACCTCTTAAAGGATATGAGAGGGAAACTTTGAGTTGAAACATACTTGAATTGCATAAACCTAGAGATATAGACCATTGCTAATCAGCGTTACTAAGGATGGAGATATTATTTTAGCGCTACCTACAAGGCATATAGTAACTATGACGAGAGAATGAGAAATAAGCCTCAAGACTTAGACATTGTTGAATGACACTATCTGGTGAAATATTTTGGGACCACTAAATTCCAGGTTTGAGAACATGCATTATATTCTTGTTGTTCTAGATTTTACTAGGCATAGGCCCGTACATAAAACTATAAGAAAAATATTTATTATTTAAAAAAAATCTAAAACACCTAACAATCTCGTCACCATGGATGAAAAAAGCAAAAACAAAGTACTGGCTAATAAAATTAAAAGTTGATTGGGGGCAAAAATACATTCCAACCTACCTAAGATGTACTATTGATAAGATGATTATCTTCAATTAATCGTTGGATGTTTTAATCCTATGCGACTATAGCCTCAATGTTATGTGAGTTTGGAAAAAAAATATAGGCATTCAAATATTGCAATTAATTCAAGGCAATCATATGGGTAGGTTCCCGAGTATTTTATAGAAACACTTGTTACTATAAAAAGGAAAACGCCATTTGCATTAATAGGAAGTAAAGATAATGTAAACTCTTGTCAATACAATAAAATTAAGATTCATATGAAAAATATTGCAATTAATAGGAAGTAAAGATAATGTAAATTAGGGCTTATCCAACTTGTCAATACAATAAAATCAATATTTTTTGCAAAAGAAAAGCATATGAAAAAAATATTGTAAGGACAAAAGACATGCAATAGTCGAATTTAGATTTCCAGAAATTTCCGGAAACCAAAAGGCGCACGAGCTGGCAGGAGGCCTGACCGCCGATGGAGGCGTTGGCCGGTGGGATGCCAATGTTGAATTGTAGGTTATGTCCACCAGCTCTGCACCACGTCGGTGATGAGCATGCTTAGGATGCTTAGCTTCTTTCTCTGTTAAAAAATTGATGCTTACTGATTACAGCAATTCGTGCCTGGACAAGTTGTTTCAGTTGTGCGCGGGGGCTCTGGATGCAATTCGTGGGGAACATTTGGGGGCTGGGAAGCGACGAAGCATGCCGTTTCGTGCTGACTTGCTGTTCAGCGCGGGCGGAGAGCAGAGGCATGGAAGATCAAGTCGAGCAGATGAGGAATCCTGCCTGCGAGCCGAGGAAGAGGACGCCTCTCTTGCTGGCCGCTGGGCCCTTTACTTGGGAAAGAACTGAGGCGACGGATCGAGAATGCACTCAATCCGTGTCCATCCAATCCGACCTCCTTCCCCATCGATTTCTCCACCTATCCATCCCATCCTCCACTCTCTCCACTGGACTCTCTCCCTCCTTGGCGAACCACTCTCCCGACGGCTCTCCGGCAGTCCGGCGTCGACATCCCTCCGCATCAGCTGCCGCTGCTCCACGCAGAAGTTCAATTCGGCGTGAGGTTGACGGCGCTGGCGGGTCGAGTCAGCGGCGGCAGCTCGAATCGGTACCGGCGGCGGCAGCTCGAATCGGTACCGGCAGCGGCTCGATTCGTGATGCCGGGCTGATGCAGATCGAGCAGCCGCTGCGACGCGAGGCGCAGGGCCGACGCAAGGAGCAAGGGCCAGCGCGGCGGGGAGGCGGGGGCGCGTGGCGAGGGCAGCGGCGCGACATGAGATGCGAGGCTGCGGTGCGGGGCAGCGGCTGCGACGCGAAGTGAGCCGCGAGCTCACTGCTTCCTCTTCTCTCAGTCTCTCGGATCCGCGACTATCAAAGCTCCGGGCGCGGCGACGGCAGAGCTCCAGCCTCCAGCTCGCACGTGGCCTACGAGGTCACCTCTGCTCTCCTCTCCTCCATGGCTCACCCACTCCGCCTGCGAGCCCCACCCGATGGCAGGGTGGCAGTCAGGGGAGGAGCCACGCGGAGCTCGAGCGGCGGGGCCGCTTGGCCGGAGGCGGGTCAGGCGCGGGGAGGCGGCGGCAGCCATGGGGGAGTACGACACGCGTGGCGTTGCGGCGCTTCCTGTGTGGGCCCATTTGCCAGCGTTGTTTGATGGAGGCGCGCGTGGGGCGGCGAACGCGGTGCGCAGTGAGAGCGACGTGGTCCGTCGGGTGGCGCTTAGTTGCTTTTTTTTTTTTTAGAAAAAGTCTACATCACTCTCAACCTATGAAGGTTAGACTACATAACCCTCAACCTATGAAACGGTATATATCACCGTCTGAGCTTCTAAAAAACGATCAAATTACCCCTTAAAACAGTTTTTAAAAATCATAGTAAATAATAGAAAAATCATAAAATAGAAAATCAAATTGTGTTAGACTCCAAATGAGTTAATATACATACTGAACATATAATATGGTATGCTTTAATATATTTTTTTACAACTATAGAGAAAAGTATAGATCTAAAGCTATAATAAAAAAAATGTACTAAAGCATACCATATTACATGTTCAATGTGTATATCTACTCATTTGGAGTCCAACACAATTTGATTTTCTATTTTATGATTTTTCTATGATTTACTATGATTTTTTAAAACTGTTTTAGGGGGTAATTTGAGGTTTTGAGAAGTTCAGGGGTGATATAGACCGTTTCATAGGTTGGGGGTTATGTAGTCCAACCTCCATAGGTTGGGGGGTGATGTAAACTTTTTCCTTTTTTTAGTGGTAGAGATAAATAAATCCTATGTTTGAATTATACCAAATGTATCACTGCATTGTGCAGGCACCAGCAACAAGAATTTTGAGATATGAGAAAATAAAAAGACAAATCATTTGATAGACGCAAAGCCTTTTTCACATATTAGCTATGAGAAGGTATTAACCAAAGGGGCAAATATACCATTTTTTTTCTATTCTGAAATCGAATTTTGTATATTTATTGCCAAATTAGAGAGACCCACAAACAGGGGAGGAGCCGGATGATTTGGAACTCTGGTTCATTATGCACATGAAGGGTGGGCAAGGGAAACATTTTTTTTTAGGGAAAGACATCTGGCAGTCTTTATTGATCTGATAAAATAGTTACATCGGTTGCCAGAGCTCCTATAATGAAACCTGGGGGTTCATCTATCCAATTACAAGGAATTTGGCTGGAAAATGCTACTTTGGCTAAGTCATGTGCAACATGATTCACCTCCCTATTACAATGTTCGATATCGGCTGCTGCAAAACCTCTCCAAAGGGCACTACAATCATCATAGATACCTACTGCTGCCGACGCTGAGAATCCACTATTCTTCATTGTTTCAACAACTTCCATGCAATCTGATTGGATGATAAATAACTTCATGATTAATGCATAATGGGAAAGTGCAAAAAAAAACTTGAATAAACTCCTTCATATGTGTCTTATATGCAGTGCCCAAATTTCGATGAGGGAATCAAATGCAGATAAAAACTTCGTTTCGCAAAAGGAGAAAAACCAGATTTTCCAGACATCAAGGTAGGAAGTCACACAATGCAAATCAGTCAAGTTGCATGGCAATGGGTATTTGGCAAAGAACCCTACTAAAAGGCCGCTGTTGCTTAAGGACCTGAGACACTATTGTATAACTGTTGACGCCATCAAAATTTTGGTCACCAGCTGATTGGGACTTGGCCGATGGAAATCTCTCATCATCAACGATAGCACGCCTGGTGTGTGTGGCATACCAGTCAGCTTGACCATTCAACTGATGGGGTAACATTAAATAATTTGTTTGTCTGGGACGATCGGTAAATCAGGCCGATGTGTTCTTATGCTAGCAGTAGTTGCATACAACAAATAAAATATGATAAACCACTAATCGGCAATGATGCCGATTCCAACATCTTAATGAACATAAACAAGCCAATACAAGAACTATATCGGGTAAATCAACCGATATAAAGCGAGAGCAATATTATGATCACTAAAGCGCAATCCTAATAAAGCTAGGCGAAACAGCAGTTAGATTAGACCCAATCGGCTATGTAAGAGATTAGATAATATAAATTCTTGAGTAGCCGATAGAGAACTTGATCTAAGCTAGATAATTGTGAATAAACTAGACCGAGATCACAGTGATACACCCGGTAATCAAAGGCCTAATATTATTCGATAACTGGTAGGTAAACGAGACAGAATCCCAGCGATACACCCGGTGATTAAAGCCTAGAGCACCTGATAGACGAAACTCCGGCCAACTGGAGATCGAAGCGATGCAGCCAACTCATGAAAAAGCTACATTACTCCTACTCCTAGAGATGTAGAATCCACCCTGTTTATGCCTGAGCCGATTCCATCCTGAATTCGTCCTCTTCTTGATAAACTTCCCATCAGTTTAAGTACGAGACATAGAAGAGTGCTCCGAAGGAAATAATAAACAAATCCGGCCATAGTGTTAATCTTCATTTAAACCACATCCTAGGCAATCTCCGTGATCTCTTTCTATCCCTTTCAGGTCCTTAAGGACTATTCTAGGAATGCCATGGTGTCATAATATGTGCCGATGAAAGGGTTAAGATGCCGAAGAGGGGATGAATTCGGCTTCTACAAAAATTTAAGCCATAAAATAATCATATGCAACAAGCCTATTCACCCCATGTGCAAACTAGTGATCAAAAGAATTTTGCAACCTAGTTCCAATCCAACTCTATCATGGCAAGTCTAGGAAATTAAATACGGAAGATAGACTTGTTCAAAGTAAAGAGAAGGAGTCAGCAACTCCCCCTAGTCCTCATTGGAGCACCAGCGTAAGGGTATAGCTCCCCCTTAATCCGCGCAAGTATCAAGTGCTCACGTGTGGGATATCCATTTCCTACTCCGGGACGGTGGATTCCAATACCGTGTACACCTTCTTGGAGCTACACAATCTCCACGTGAGCTCCCAAGATCAACACCACCAAGTCATCTAGGTGCTACCGAAACACCAAGAGTAACAAGTCAAAGATCTTCACTTGACCTACACTAGACCAAGAGCTAGATGGATGCACACTTGCCACTCTCAAGCACTAAAAAGAATAATTAATCTTCCAAGACCAAGAATTGCAATCAAACCAAGTGCCTCTCTTGCCTTCAAAGTCTCTCCTATCTCAGCTAGAAGCACAGTAAATTTCGTGTGGCAAGATAGTCTTTAAAGAGTGAGTGAAGGGGTATAAATAACCCTCACAAAAAATCCAACCGTTATGCATTTCGCAAAGCCATCGACTGATTCGACTGTCACACCGTCGAAACAATCGACACTCGCTTTCATTTCAAAACTTTAACAATGCAATAGCTAGTTCCACCGTCGACTATTTTGACACCTGACCCATCAAAACAGTAGACGCTACCAGAGACATGCACCACAAAATCTTTACAAAGATCAGAGACCGTCGATAGATTTGACGGTAACACCGTCGAACAGTCGACACTACTCAGAGTCATGCACACTGGGGTATTCACATCTTCGAGCACCGTGGACTCATTCGACTATGGACCGTCGAATCAGTCGACGCTACCCAGAGAGTTGCGCCAGCCTCTGGGTGGAAAACCAGGGGCCCGTTGATTATTTCGATGGTGCTACGGCGTTTTGTGTGTCTTCTTCTCTTTTGAAGTTGAAACTGGTCCAATTCAATTTCTTTGAGTTTCCTAACTTCTCAAGGGCTTCAACAGAGCTACCTAGCACTATATTTCATAAATGTTCGCCACACCTAAACTCTAGTCTAGCCTAGGTCAAGCTACCAAGCCTTGACCCCCCTTTATAGTACGGCCAAAGGAAAACAAAAACCTAAACTACTCGAAGTGCCTCTCATCATCCAAACGGCACTTAGAACTAGCTGATCCTTAATCTTCGAGCATATCCTTTGCACCAATACAATCATTCTCAAATGATGGGGCCAAGAAAACCGTGAAAGCCCATCATTGCACTAACTTAAACTTTGCATCTGCAAAACACTTGTTAGTCGCAATGATTATGTCGCCATTAATCGCCAAAATCGAATTAGGGGCCTAGATGCTCTTTCAATCTCCCCCTTTTTGGTGATTGATGACAACACAACCTATAAAAGGATACGAGAGAAGAAAATTGAGGTAAAACAACATAGGAATAGCTTGAACTGTATGAACTTGAATGAAAATGCAGAAGCTAAAGAGTTAGTTCATTCAAAACAAGACCCACACTTTGTGCAAGATAAAGATAAGATATGAAAACATGCACAAGCGATATGTGAGAGACATAAAATGAGATATACTAATAAAAGCACATGTCAAACACATGGAGTTTCATGGGTAACAAGACACGCACATATCACACATATAAACAAGTGCACAAAAATAGATATGATGCATGAGTTCACTCAACGAGCCAAAAGCCTATGCTAGCCAACCTCCCCCTATCTCTCATATCTCACTCTCTCTCCCCCCCTTTGGCATCAAGCCGCAAAGCTAAGTGGTGGAGGCTAGAGGAGTGCTCGCAGGTAGATCTTGAGACTCTGAAAAGGAAGCTGACAGACGGGTATCAAGTTGAGAGGAAAGCTGCTGCTGAGCACGTCGAACTTCATCAAGAATGTCTGCCTACGAAGACAAACCAGTAACTAGAGGGGTTAGAGCACCGTTGATCTCAGAGAAGCTTGCCTCAAGATGACTGGACCCAGAAGCTATGAGTGAATCTATCTCAGTCATCACTGCTCTCACAAGACGAGTACTCACAAACTAACTGACAAACGCTGACATTGGAGACTGAAATGATGTTAGGATCTCAGGTATCGGAGTCTCAGACGTCACAGGAGGAGGTGCAGCAACTGTCATACCCATAGGAGGTCGGAGCAGACTGAGCTGAGCCATGGGTCGCAGTGGACTAAAAGGTGGAAGTAGAGGTTGTGCAAATGACCCAGGTGCCTGTGGACCAAGCTGAGGAGGAGTAGGCATACCCATCATGGGAACTGTAGGCAATGGAAAAGCAGGAGGAGCAACACTAGTGGCCAGATATAGATACTGCATCTGAAACTGGAAAAACTCACGACGCTGTTGCTCATTGATGAACTGGAATCTCTCCTCAGCCCTCTAGTCTCTCTACTCAGCACGAGCCTGTGTGGCAATGAGTGACTTTAGTCAGGAGTCGAACTGTAGCGCTCAGCTGACTCAACTCTGACTCTGTAGTTACTGGAGGTGGTGAAGCTGCTAGAGCTGCTGACGGTGCCTCAGACTTGGGATGTGATGATCCAGATCCTCCTACCTCTGCATCATGAGTACGAGGGGGCATCGGTGGCATAGGAGGAGCTGGAACGAAGTCTTCATCAGTAGAATCATCCTTAGAGCCTGAAATGGGGATAGGCTGAATGCCCTGAAGCCCGTCATTATGCTCGTCCGTCCTAAGCTCCTCATCCTGAGCAGCAAACTCTGCACGCTGCTCTGGAGTGTACTTCTACTGAGCGAGCACTAGGGCTCGCTGTCCTCTCCTCCTGTCGCCCATCTTGGCTGGTCTGTAGTCAGGAAACTTATTCTTCCAACTAGACCATTCCTCGACTGACTTCAAGAAGGCCTCAGTGACAGGCCCTCTGGTGTGGCGGCCAATACTACTTGCCATGATGTAACATATGATGTGTGCATAAGGCATAAAGCGTCCCATCTTGATACTGGTAGCAATCGCGCCTTCAATTTCGCAGAGCAGGAAGTCAATGAGATAAACAGCTGCTAACGTAATATATAAGTTAGTGTCCACTGCTGTAGTGTGGTAATGTCATCTTTGTTTCTTGTCCTAGGCAGAAGAGTGTGTCCAAGGTGCCCAAGCAGAAGGTTGTCGACTGGGGTAAGCTCAGACGGGTGAGGCTCTAAGAGAGCACCAAACAGAGCCAGAAAGGCTAGAGCAAGCAGCTGATGATCTGGAGTGCGAATCCTGACAGACAGTGGACGATGAGGAGTAGTGGCACCATGATAAGCCAGCTCGTGAAGACAAGTCTCAACAACTGGAGAACGTAGAATCATCTCAAGCTCAGCGCACTCAATCTGTTGTGAGTAACCCTTGAACATGAACTTGATTAGCTGATGATGATTGGGATCAACCCAAACGGTGGCATAGAACACATGAACCCAACCTTCATGATAGTGACCTGGAAGAGTCAGAATGATCTCAAGACCTGGCTGGTAGGAGAAAAGCTAGCGGATATGGTCGAGTGACATATTAATAGCACAAGTCAGAATATATGGGATCAGAACCCGGTGAGGGAACAAAGTCATCATGGAGTCCTCATAGGCCAAATGAAACAACTACTGAAGGTCAGTCAGGCTCCCTCTCTCTGTAGGGTGCTAAGCTGGGAACCCACCTCTTAAGGTTGCAAAGTAGGAGGTGCCAAATCTTTGTAGTTGTGGCCCGACAAAGCTCGTCAATGTCTGGCTCTATCTCGGGCCCTGAGCGCTCCTCCTCTACAACTGTTGCTTCTTCCTCTACTGTTGTTGCCCGAGCAATCATCTCATCTGAGTCCACAATCTTGAGCTTGTGCACTCGTGGCTTCCGAGATCAATGAGTGACAATATTGGAGATGCGAGCTCTAGGAGTAGGAGCAGTAGAACCTGCTGCTGATGCAGAAAAACTCTCTAGAGCTCCTGTAGCTAGACGAGAGTTTTTGTAGCTAGACGAGAGGAGCCCAAAGGGTGAACCTAGGAGCGAGTCCGCCCAGACCGATGAGGCTGAGGCGGAGAAGGACCCTTTGAGCAACTAGCGATCCTGACTAATCAATAATACGGAACTGGCATGCCGGCTGAGCTCTGCTAGTCTCAATATCCTCATGTGCCTGAGCAATGTTGCGAACTGTTTGCCACTCATGTGAGAGACCTAACGCAATGCGATGCTTCTTTGGCTTATGCTTGGCTACTACCTTGCCCTTGTCCTTTGGAGGATCTGTCAGAGGCCTGTCTTCACAACCTGCACCACTACTAGAACCTCCAGCTTTTGTCATACCATCAAGAAACCCACTGAAGGTGTTAAGAACCTCGACAAGGCTTTGCCTTGCTGCCCAGAGAAAGAACCTGAGGCAACTACCACATCCAACTGATTCTGTCACTGAAACTGCCTCTGACTCAACTGCCACATGCTCTCACAAAAAATAAAGTATATATAGGGGTATAACTAATTAGCGAGTGATCCTAGGAAGCATGAAATGGATAAGAGCTTATAAGCACGACTATCCTAAGATATGATTGAAATATAGTTCTCATTAATCCGGACAAAATATATGGATCATACTACATTAAGAGATAATGAGAGCAATCTAATTGTGTCAATTAGTGAAAATATGAAAGAAATTCTACGAATCAACACATAGATCATAGGCAAGGTGCAACTTGTCACATTTTAGATGAATTTTTAAAACTTTAGTTCAAACCTCATCTCTATAGGTGATTTTGGGAGCTAAAGAAGAGAGAGGGAAAGAGGAGAAGTTTGCACCTTTCTTGGAATCTGAGGGAAGAAGAACACCAAGGAGTCATCCACAAGCTCGAGGGCAACGCCATGACGGCGGCGAGTGGCGGCATATGGTGGTGGCAGCAGTGCTAGGGTTTGGTGGTGAGTGTGGCTCGTGGGGAGATGGCACGTGGCGACGACGCTTGGCAGAGCTGTGTGCGCGAGGGCTGCACGAGCGAGTGGCGGAGCTGGCGCACGGTGGCGGCGGCGAGGAAGCGCAGGCGGCGGACGCGAAGGTGAGTGCACGTAGGTGAGAGGGGGAAAGAGATGCGTTTGACCAATGGGGCCCCTAAGCCTGTGGGAGATAGGGTTAGATCTGAACGAATGGATGAGATTGAGTGGATTCGAAAGGACAGATCCGATGCAACGAAATGGTGGACCGTCGACTAGATTCGACTCCGGAGAGAACAGGTATCGAATGAATTGATGCTCACCAGAGATGAGCGTAGGAAAGAGACACCAGCCGTTGATTGATTTGATGCCCATATAGAGAAACTATCGAAATAGTCTACGCCATCGACTGTTTCGACGCTGTGAAGAGAAAATGCGTCGATGCTCCTGTGAGAGAGATTTTTCAAGGAATTTTTTGTGGAATTTTCTTGTTTCCAGTCCAAGTATCCAAGGAGAGACAAGTAAATATGATTCTTGGACAGAGACAAGTCAACCTCTCTCAGACACTCATTTCAAAATATTTTCATATATGTCCAAGTGGCTAGACTTAATTTTGAAATGCAAAACCAAGTGCAAAGCACTGGAGGGCATCAACACCTAGAGAGAGCATAAGGGATGATGAAAGTTGTCCATGCTCCTCCTTAATGTATGTCACAATCAAATGCCAAAGAAACGACAAAATAACACAATGCAACATGCATGCAAGTGTAAAGACAAGAATTTAAAGCGGTAATCTAAATCTATGATGTTAAGTTTGAACCCCTTGCAAGCTTGCTCATGATGAGCCTCTCCCATGTCTAGAGCAACCTAATTTCCATCGGCTCTAACCAAAACATATCTCACCACTATCTTGCAAGGGTTAGACAAGCACCTAATGCATATGAGATATACTACACACGAGATGCAAACACAACGATAGAAACTAAGTTTTTTTTGTGTTTTCAAGCATATCTATACACAAACAAAGATGCACAAGCTAGAAGAAGTTGGAGAAATCAACCACATTGAGCTCATTCCACAAGTTACAAAACCTATTTTCATCTAGAGGCTTTGTGATGATATCCGCCAATTGATCATCGGTCCTTGCATCGGAATAGCCAATGAGTTCAAAGTGGGCTCCTTTGGGATACCAAAGGCCAATGCTTGGTTAGTATCTATGATACCTAAAGATCCTGTCCACGACCTGAAGATGTGCTTCTTTGGGTTTGGCTTGAAAGTGATCATACATGCATACACTAAACATTATGTTGGGCCTAGATGCGGTAAGGTAAAGTAGACTACCAATCATAGAATGGTAAAGAGTTTGGTCTACCGGTTTACCTCCCTCATCAAGTTCAAGATGCCCATTAGTAGCCATGAGAGTCTTGATAGGTCCTTGTTATATTTTTATTGACATATGAAGGTGCCTTCTTCAAGTTGCTTGATTTGAAACCCAAGGAAAAAGGTAAGTTCACCATCATTGACATCTCGAATTCCCTTGACATCAATTCACCAAATTGCTTGCATATATCTTCATTTGTTGAGTCAAAGATGATATCATCCACATAGACTTGACAAACAAAGAGCTCGCCATTTTCTTTCTTGATGAATAGAGTAGTGTCAACCTTTCCAATCTTGTAGCACTTGGCGATGAGAAAATCCTGAAGGTGTTCATACCATGCTCTTGCTGCTTGCTTGAGACCATAGAGTGCCTTGGACAACTTGTACACATGATTGGGGTTGAAAGGATCTTCAAAGCCCAATGGTGGCTCAACATAGACTTCTTCATTGATATATCCATTGAGAAATGCACTCTTCACATCCATTTGATAGAGCTTCATGTTGTTACAAGAGGCATAAGCTAGAAGTATGTGGATAGCCTCAAGTCTAGCCACCGAAGCAAAGTTCTCTCCAAAATCTAGCACTTCAATTTGAGAGAACACCTTTGCCACTAATCTTGCTTTGTTCCTCGCTACATTGCCTTGATCATCTTGCTTGTTCCGGAAAACCCACTTGGTCCCAATCACTCTTGCATTGCTTGGCCTTTCCACCAAAGTCCACACATCATTGCGGGTGAAGTTATTAAGCTTTTCAGGCATTGCATTCACCCAATTTGGATCAATCAAAGCTTCTTCTACCATGGATGGCTCCTTCTTTGAGACAAAGGAGAAACACTCACAAAACATAGCTTGTTGTTTCTTTGATCTTGTCATGATTCCTTTGGAGGGACTCCCAATGATGAGTTCTTTAGAATGAGCTTGAATTCTTGGATTATGTCTTCTAGGTGGTTCATCTTGAGGGGCATTTGGAGCATTAACATCTTGAGCTTGAGCCTCAACCTCTTCTTGTGGGATGTGAACATCTTTATGAGGAAGTGGTGTGTTATCTTCATTATTCTTGCCTTCATCACTATCCACTTGAGGCGCCATGGAGGAGGAAGATGGTTGATTGATCACTTGAACTTCGTCATCTTCATCCTTAGGCTTGATGACTCCAACTTGCATATTCTTCATAGCTTCCCTCAAGGGTTCACCACCTTCATCATCATAATTTTCAATTTCTCCTTGGGAGCCATTAGATGCATCAAACCCCACGTCATATGTTTCTTCAACTAAAACCGTGGCTAAGTTGAATACTATATATGCCTTGGACTTTAATGAGTAACCAAGAAGAAAACCAATATCACAATATTTTTGGAACTTCCCTAGATGTTGACGCTTCTTGTAAATGTAGCATCTGCAACCGAAGACCTAGAAGTATGAGATATTTGGGTTCCTCCCAACAAACAATTCATATGGAGTCTTCTTCAACAGGCGGTGAGGGAAAAGACGGCTTGATGCATAACATGCCATGTTGATTGCCTCGGCCCAAAACTTCTCATATGTATTATACTCATCCAACATGGTTCTATCCAAGGTAATCAAGGTTCTATTTTTTCTCTCAACTACTCCATTTTATTGTGGTGTGTAAGTTGCAGAGAACTCATGTTTGATTCTAACTTCATCACAATACTCTTCAATGTTAGAGTTAGCAAACTCGGTTGCATTGTCACTTCTCATCTTCACCAAAGAGACTTGATATTCATTTTGAGCTTTCTTGGCAAACTTCTTCAATACATTGGCAACTTCAGATTTGTCATGGAGAAAGAAAACCCAAGTGTACCTAGAGAAGTCATTGTCGGCACTCCTTAGCGTCACTTATTAGTAATGCTTTAGAGTGACCTGGTTTATCGTTGTAGGCTATAAGAAAAGGATTCCACAAGCACACAGAATATACCGTTGTAGCATTTCACCTTGGAGTAAACCAAGGTATCGTATTTATATCTCCGCAGGAAAGCAATATGGTGTAAAGAGTATTGATGAATGAAATGATAGATCAATCCAGAAATATTGACTCACTAATCCTAGGGGGTATACACTTAGTGTATGATAAAGGTTAAATGAATGACCGGATAGAAGGTCTGAACAACCAGCGACACAAGGTGACTCACTCTAAAGAATAGGAAAGATGTTGGGAGAAACAAGAAGAGAAAGGATCCAGGGGTGCTTCTCACCATAAGAGCCTCTCCAACTTTACCTATACCCTAACTTAGATATCGAGAACACAACTCACTTCGACGGCTAAAGCGGGAAGACCTCAGAAAGGGATGAGAGAGGGGGTCCTCTAGGCCCAGCACTACTGTTATGAATACACCCAAACATGGTGGATTACAAGGGACAGACAAGGCTGTCACCACCTGCCGCCTACCACAACTGTTCCGTGGGGTGCAACAGAATTCCTAGCTAATACCAAGCCAGACACCACGTCTGCACTCAATATTAGGATTTCCCTCGAGGCCTATGAGGGAAATCCCCATCCTCCCAGCGGCGTCTTACGACCCTGGTCGAGGCGAGAAAACCCGCGAGATAAAACCCGATAGAGCTAAACTAGACTCTAAACTAAAGCTAAAGGATAACTTAACCCAAAATGGGTAAGTAAAGAAGAGATATAACTCAGAAAGTAGAGAAGATAAATTATATTAAGTATGAAAGTTGAAATACAAGAAAAGATACAAGAGCTTTACCAGAACTCTGAAGACTCTGGAACCTCGAGCGAAGCTCGACTCAACTCTACTCCCAACTCTAATCCTAAACTAAGAAATGGAAAGGAAGCTCCTCTTTGGTGTGTGTCTTGGAGTGAAGATGAGAGGGCCTTTTATAGCTCCCTAGGTCGGTGGACCAGCATAACTGCGAAGCCAACGACCAGAGTAACCGTCACGAAGAAGCCCGGCATATTCGGTGGAGTTCCTAGGCCAGCCGGCCATGGGGTGAGCAGATCGGCCCCCACGTGGCTCGGACTTTCTCCTGAACGGTCTTGATGCAGTGCTGAGGTCGGTAGTCAAAGGGTCCAAGGCGGTTGTGGCCATTGGAGGTCCGGCCGGCCACGGACTAGGCCGGTCGGCCTGGTCCTGGTGCCTCCGGTCCCTCCGTTCCACTGACTTTGTCCTTGAACGGTGAGATGCTCATCCATCTAGGAGTTCGCATGGATCTAGCTCTGGTTCTTCCTGCATGTGAGCCTTTTGATCCACGGTGGTCTTCTTGGGTCCTCTGATCAACTCTTGTTTGCAATGTGACTTTGTCCATCTTAGTTGTGCAGCGTGTCGGGAATGTGTCCTTTCGAGACAAAGCCGGGTTGATCAGTCATGAATATGGCCGGTCGATCAGGCTTTTCATCTTTTTGTGTCTTTTTTCACCTAATCTCACCTGCAAGCACAACTCATCCAAAGCTTGTTGAGTTTGGTCAAGTATAAGCATTTTATGCATGGAACATAGTATGATTTTCCTTTTATTCCTGAAAAGTTGACGGTCACTAAAGGATCATAATGGCCGTCAACACACCCCCAAACTTAGACTCTTGCTCGGCCTCGAGCAAGGCTAAAACCTTAGGTTCGATGGGTCAGGAGTTGCATCAATGTTTATACTCAAGAAATACCACCACTCTATCTAGGTATGTTGAAAAAGCGGGCATTTTGAATTCATACCTTGTACCTGTGGGGCTTACGGTCTCATGTTTGTCTTTGGTAGTTGAGAGCCTGAACGGTCCTTTTCAAAGCAATCCCTGTAGCTGTTCAGGTTCCATCTCGGAGATAGATTTTCAAAATGTGGTTAAATCATTCCCTGATGGTTACTCTCAATCACTCAAGGTGTTTTTGTCCTCCCTTTAGTCAGAATTTGACTAACTCTTCCTATTCTAAGGCTGAATATGTGGAGTTCATAGGAAAGGAAATTGCATACCTTTGTTACCTTTGTTGTCGAGCTGAAGAACAGTTCACAAGAATTGGTACTCATCAAATCCCAATCTTTGGAATTCATAACTTTCAGGGGAGAGGGAGAGAATGTACTCACACTTTGGAATGGAAGGTCTTTTGGACTCTTTGTTTCTCTCTCTCTTTTGATACTGGAGTGATTATTTCTCTTCTCCTTTCAGAGTGTCTATGTTCACTCTTTTCTCTTTTGCTCTCTTTTTTTAGAGAAGATAATCACTCACTCTCTCTTCTTTTTGTCACAAAGAGGTGTATATAGCGTGGAGTTTGGATGACCTGGAAGGATGGAATGGGACACAGTGGAGATTTTGGGCTAAATGTTGTGGGATGTGTCAGTAAAAGTGTATATCAATTCTGGAGTGGATAGTTGACGTGCCAGACACTTTTGAGGCTAGCAGAAAATGGGTACGCAAAGGAAAAAGATAGGTAGATGACAAGCACCTTCTTCAAGCAGACACATCATTCAGCAAGACTCAAAATAACATAAGTAGCATGTGGTGGCTAGAAGTATATAAATATGGTTTATAGGGCTCTAGATGGGACATATAAAACCATCAGGGAAGATTTTTCTTTCAGTGTTTAAACAAAACTTCCGAAAGG
Organism: Digitaria exilis; assembly: GCA_015342445.1. Lineage (NCBI taxonomy): Eukaryota > Viridiplantae > Streptophyta > Magnoliopsida > Poales > Poaceae > Digitaria > Digitaria exilis. Next base: position 267,329 of record JACEFO010001326.1, on the reverse strand, counting down.
TTCCCTAGTAAGCATGCAGCTATACTTCAAAGCAAACCATATCATTGCTCACAACAACTTAGACTAAAAACATTTCTGCTCATGCTCCCACAAAGTACACAGCAAATCGAGTGCCAACGAACTCAACATTCTAGGAGAGTAACGGGTTATGAACGAGGCATTTAGAGAGCATAAACAGAGCAACTGTTCATCATTCCCAAAGATTGGATCCTCACATATGATTCCACGCACAGAAGCTTAGGAGCTTTTTATTCAATCTTACAAGATTATATATATATATATATATATATATTAAATTCTATTTACATAAACAAAAACTACATGGCAATCTATGACTGGCAAACTGGCTAACTAGCAAGCATGGCAAACGGGCAACGGGCAACTGGCAATCATGGCAAACGGGCAAGACAAGGCATTCAAGAAAGCTGGACAAGGCTGGCAGCAGGACTTACTTGGGTGGAGTACCCACACCTCTCCCCTAAGCTTCAATGAAGCTCACAAGTTAGGATAGTTGGGGTTGAGGTGCATGTACTGGAAGAAGTTGGTGAAGTCGTACTGCACCGCCATAGTCATCCCTTAGTTTTACTGAGTGAGGTCCGCGTTGTGATGAAGGTCATCACTGCTACTGCTGGGCACTCATCGTGTCGAGCTGGTTATGAAGCTGCGAGAATTCCCGAGCCGTTGGGTTCTCGTAGTCGTACCAGAACTCGTACCTTCGCTTTGATAGTACCGGCTGTAGTCGTACCCTCCGCTGGTATTCCTCCACCCTGGTAGTAGTCGTACGTTTGCTCAAAGTTCATGTGGCTAGTGGGTGCTTCGTACAACGGCGGCTGCTGCTGACCCTCGGGACGAGGTTCGCCCAATGTTCCTGCTTCTCCCTGTTGAGTTTGCCTTGCTGCTCTCCCTCGAGTCACTGGTCCTGCAATGCTCTGACGTGCTGGTTCTTTTCTCCTGAGTTGCATGGTTAGACTTTTCACCCTATTCAATGTGAGCATCGGACATGGAAGTTCGATCTCATCGTCGAATCCGGGGTAACACATAAAAAGAGTTTCATCCGGGGCCTCTCTCATTAAGTGACCCTGAACGAAATGGTCGAAACCAATGTAAGTCAAATGCTCCTTTGTCTAAGGCATGTAGGTGACTTGAGCATTATTCAATGCTCCAATGTTGGTGGCGATTCAAGTAACCAAAGAAGTTATCTCGATAGGAGGTCGGGTTGCGACCATCCTCTGCCAGTCCTCCAACATGCTCATGACAGGAGAAAAAAATATTTTCTTGACCATAGCAAAAAGGCAAAGCATGTCAGGAGCCGAGCAAAAACGCAAATCAGCTCGACGGTGAACTACCATGGCAGTCCACTTGGCCAAAAAGCAAAGAGTGAGATTGTGAATGGAGGTAATACTGTTTTTTCCACTGCTAGGTTCATTGGTCATAGCATCCCACCACTGGGCACGATTGTACCGGTGGGACCTAACCAAAACCTCAGGATGAATAATGCACTTTTTGTGAAAACCAAGGGCTTCGCTCAACCCCCCAGGAGACAGAACAAACTCTTCATTGAAAAAGCAAAAGTGGATTTTTGTCTCCTTGGGGGGTGACCTCAACATTAAGGCTCATCAAAAACTCAATGGTCAGAAATTTTGAACCTTGCTCCTCGACGGGGTAGAAGTCTTGTCATCCAGCATTCTTGAAAGCACGTTACATGTCAGGTGCCAACCCGGTCCTGGCTAAAAATTCAGGATCGAAGGACTTGGCATGACCAAAGCTTCTCGTTTGCAGCATCACCAAGGATTCCCTTGTGGCGGTTCCACTCCGAAATTATTCCAAGTTAAGTACCTTTGGACCACTAATCACGTAGTCAAGCACTTAATCCGGAATAAGCTAGAGCGCCGTCGGATTAAACCCGATTAAACCACGTACTTTTCCCGATCGAAACAACAGCACGCCCACACGAAGGCGGGTTCCAGAGATTACAACATTCCACAAATTAAATCACGCACATAGGTAACCTAGTTATTACAAACCGAGTTGAAATAAAATCAGAGTACAAGTCTTGCAGCGGAATTTGAAAGTTCATAACAACTGAAATTAGAAGTTCATTGCAGCGGAAGTAAATAATCTAACGGCGGTACAAATAACTCCGTGCTGAAGCCTGCCACGAAGCTACTCCTCCCGACCCTCGCCAGAGGACGGGACCCATTCGATGTGCCAGCCAGGTGGAACCTGGACGGGCCAAGTCATAGCATCCACATCCAAAATGATACCTGTAAAATATTGTCACAAGCAAGGCTGAGTATACTAATACTCAGCAAGGCTTACCCGTCGGGTGAAATCTACATCACCGACATCTAGACAATGAGAGGCTTTTGGCTGGTGGGTTTGTTTGCCAAAAAGCAACTAAAGTAGATCCTTGCTTTCAAGTTTTAGCTTCATATTCTAGTAAATTTAACCATTCTAAATTAGCATCCTCTCTAAGCATACAAGTGGTGCAATACAAGTTATTCATAGAACAAGTTCATGATCTCATAATTCCACTTATTACTCGATGTAGCAAGGCGGTCAAGCAGTCTCATTAACCGCGAGAAGCGGACAGTTCGAACCGAATTTGTGCTACCTGGCCAGGGAAAACCCAACATACACGGATACTCTGCTTGCTATAAAAGGCACAAGCATTTCCCAACCTTTCCCATCGATCCACAATTCGGAACCGGGTCCACTTCCTTAGGATAAAGGTTTACTGCTTCACTCACAGCATCACGCATATATCCACAAGTGTACGGCAGGGGAAAACAAAGTTTCCAAGGAGAGATGGCTATCGGCCCTAGCTGCTTCAATCTGGTACCGGGCTTACCGGCTCCCATATACCGGCATGCATGTGGTACGTTCAAAAACTTGACACACTCTACCACACATTTCGACCTTAATCAATTATCATACACGGACGGGAGATCTACGTCTATCATCCCGCTCGTCAATCCTTATGATTCCAACATAAGTAAAGACAAGCAATTCCTATATCTCGCGAGTGACAGGAAATCACTCGACTTGTAACGGACCTATAGCAATGCTCTATCGATCCCTTTCATACTAGTATTGCAAGTCATAGGTACTAGGAATTTGCAGCTACGGTATTCATTCAACTCCTAGAAACGTAAATGCACGAACATAGAGAATTCAAAGTGCATAATTTGGAAATGTTAGGTTATGCTCCGGGGCTTGCCTTTTTGCTCAACTCAAAGCTTGGGCTAAGGTAGGGTTAGTTTGACTTGCTTCTGCAGCATTCTCCCATCCTTCTCGTGGTCCTTCTTCGAAATCCGGGACGGGTACGCATGCTCCGGGATCTATACGAGATGCATATGCACAAGATTTACAGCGATTTCAATGTTCCAAATAAAGCACGGGCATTTGAGGCCATAAACACCTAGACAAAAATATGAATTCTCTACTTTCACCTTACTACACACTTGGAAGGGTGCCATATAGGTTTTTACTTTCGATGGTGATTGTGTACATATATAAAGTTATACTTTCTATTTCTTCATTTAGTAACGCAGGTTATGTTTTGGATATTTTTAGTTTTCTCCTAAATTTTTACTTTCATGTACATGTGGTAAAGAATTGTTTTTCTTCTTTTCTTTTTATTGATTAAGCAAGATTCGAACTCCAATTTGTTGTCCTATTTCTATAATTCGAAATCTAGTGAAACTTCCTAAATAAACTCAGGTCATTATGCTTATGTTTGCTGCAGCAAGGTTGAGCACAAATTATTAAGTAATCTAAATTTTTGGATTTCCCTACAATTTCAACCATTTCAGCCGCTAGGAGATGATATTAAATCCTATAAAAATAAATACACAGGAAAAATAGGGTGAACTATTTATAGGAGCAAAATAAAGTCATGTGTAGCTCAGCTATCAAGTGGGTACTCAGTTTTAGTAACAAACATGGGCCAAACAATTGCTACTTCTTTTTCTCACCCCAATTTATTTAAGCATGTTAACAGAGCTAAAAAAATGGGGTTTAGCATTTTTCTAAGATAGCTGTTAATATGGATACACTGCTGTACCAAGTTGGCTAATTTTTGTTGAAGGGAATAATTTCTAAAATTCAAACAATGTTTCAGCTGAGATAAACTTAGACAATTTATATCTGGAGCTAGAAAATATATCTCATTGCAAGATTGATACTGCAAAGCCTTTGTAACTAGAGTAACAACATATCCAAAGATCACTTCCATAGCTGCTGTAGTTTAGGAATTATGCACAAAAGTTCATTTTCAAAGTTTGATTTTTAGAGCCTGAACCAAGCAATAAAAGCATATACATGCTGTGTAAGAAATGAAATATACATCACCAGGAGTACGAGGAATTTTAGTTTGCATTTTTAGGATTTTTCTACGATTTTATATTGAATTTACAAGTTCACTGCCGGAACCCTAGATCTGCAGTTCGACTTTTCAATCCAGCCCCCGGAACTTTTCAAAACTTCACAGCTAAGCCCCTGGAATCTTACATTGGGAACCCTGCAGAAGGAAGAAGATGAAGAGAGGCCCTTGGCCGGCCATGGGCGGCGCAATCTCCACCGTCGGCGAGGTCTTGGCGAGGGGGAAGGGCATGGGGAGCATCACCGCGACGTGGGCTATCCATTCCCCACCTTGGACCGGGGGATTGGAGGCCGGGAAGGGGGCGACGGCGAGCAGGGGCGGCGTCGGCCTCTGCTGGCCATGGCGGCGGCGCTGCAGGTGGTGAGAGGGGCTGCTGGGTGGCTGGACTCGTTGGAGAGGTGGAGGGGAAGGTCAGGGGCTGCGCGGAGGAGGCCGTGGGGCAGCAGAACTCCGAGGTCGAGCTCGAGCAGAGCTCCCATGGCGGCAATGGAGGTGGCTGCGCAGGGGAGGGGAAAACGACTAGGGTTTGGCAGTGGAGAGCTTAAATAGGCGACGACCGGGAGGGGTAGAGATGGGATTTCGCGTGGGCAGGGGAGGAGAGGGCGCCAGGGACCCGTGGCGCCTCCACCGGCGCTGCCCAGTGCATGCAGGCAACGTGCAGGAAGGAGATGGCGTGAGGAGGAAGAAGGGGCTGACAGGTGGGGTCGGGCTGTAAGAGAGAGAGGAGAAATTCTCAATTTAAAAGTTTTGCTCTAAAAGAAATAGCTCCCAAGGTCCAAAAATTATGAATAAATACATTTTAGAAACCTTAGAACATTTGTGTTACAATGGAGGTTTGAAAAGTTGCAAAACATTCTTGGTTTAGATGCAGTTTTAAATTCAAAAAGACTTGAATTTGAACTTGGTATGAATTTTTGGCCCTAGCAAATCAACTCCAAAAATATGGGGAAAAAGATGTAAATTCCACATTTGAGACCTAGTCTTTTATAAGATTTTTACCCATCAAAGTTATATTAGAGAATTTGGGTTTTCTTTACAAGTCAAAATTTTAACCCAAATTCAATTTTCCATAATTCGAATCGCTTCCAAAGATATTTCGAACAAGGTAGAAGAGAGGAGGTGTTTTATTTGCATACTAATCCACCTTTGTAAGACCAAAACTCAAGTCTTAAATAACTTCCTCATTTGGTAGTGTTAGTCCAAGTTTTCTCCCTTTTTCAATATGTTGGTAAAATCATAACTCCCTTTCCATTGTATTGCCTTATCTTCCCAATTCCTTTTATTAATTATTTTATTTCACCTCTCCCGCCTTTATTAAACCCTTCAATAGTGTCACTAAACATCAGAGGTATGATACTCAAAGAGGGTTTTCAATTTAAAGTCCTACCCCCCTTTTATTCTGGGAGTAAAATCTTATTTTAACTTAAAGTTAAAACATGGACACATACATGGAGGTTAAAAGCTTATTTATTTCATATGCTCAACTTTAATTATGTCACTGACAACATAACTTATATTAAAATATTAATTAATTTACATCCTTTGTTCTTTATGAAAGTTCATGTTGTGGACAAATTCTCATTTTATTACTAAAACCACAAGATTGCCACATGTAGGCCATGATTAGACTGCAAGCTTTATTAGTCCAAATGTTTAACCCTAACATTAAATCATTAACAATTATTTTACTAAGAACATTAGGAGCACTCTAATATTATTTTATTTATAACCCAAAGTGTGCTCCCTTAAAAAGGGTGTGCGGTCGTGGGTTTTTCATCTCATGGTTAAGTTGGTTTTTCAACTTGATTTCCTACGTTTGGTGGATAAAGCATCTGAGTTATACATAACTCACCAAGGTTGCAAAAGACACATTTTTATATATATCCATCTTCCAATTGAGAAAGTGGTTTGGTTTTACAATTAGAAATTACTTTCCCAAAGAAAGGTGTTTCGCAACAAGAAAAGAACCACAACCTTTCATAGACGTTTGTGATGTGCACAACTCTTGTCTAAATTTTTAAATTAAAACCTTGCCTTCAGAAGGTCATTAATATCTTTAGTTGGAATTATTTCGTGTGTTGACTTCATATGAGCCATTAGTCCTTTAAGACCTTTAGGGACATAGAAGCATTACTTAATTTTGTCGTTCAATCCTGACTTCTTTTTAGGAGATTTTTATACGTCGTCCCGAGAATATGTATTTAGAGTTTTGCCGTGCAACTTATAAGAGAAGATGTTTAGATTTGTACTAGAAAAGTTTTTGTAGGGTTCAATTTCAAGAACCAATGCACGAGTACAAACTTAACAATTCTCAAGTGAAATTCTCATTCCTACTAGCGATTTTAGTTTCAGGGTTTAGTGCCTTAGTTTGTTTAATCACTCTTATTTATACGCTTTAAACACCAGGGGTGTTACAGCCTACCCCCCTTAAAAAGAATCTCGTCCCGAGATTCGCACAGGGAGGAAAGGTGGACATTTCATTAGAAGGAAGGTGTGTTGGTCAAAGAAACGCAGATACAACGCACCCAAGTTCTTACGGGTTTACTGCTCGGAGATGATAACTGATTCCAGATCTCCGATACAACCTCAACGTCGCTCGTGTGGGAGCGGGCGATGAATGTAGATATGGAAAGCTAAAAGCATCAAGATCTGGCATACAAGACAAAAGTAATACACCATTATTGTCCAGTGAACTCCAGGGCCAATCGGGGGAAAGAAGGGGCAAGCCATGGATGGTGTCAAAAGTCGAATCCTTCCTCGTTCGTCGACTTAATTCTGGCGGAATCCCCCGGTGACTTCTGCGTGAACTCCTCCTTCGATGAAGTTGGTGCCGTGGATCTTGGCTAAACGTCAAGGGTTGCCGAGAGGGGCACCTTCTCGTGGCTTTACGAAGAGGTGGAGGCAGAGTTTGCTTGTCACAGAATGGAGGACACGGTGGGGGAATGGGCAGTTTGCGTACCGTGGAGGTCGCCGAAGAGAGGCGAGAGCGGTGGAGTGGTGTGATTCAAGTGGAGCACCATGGAGTGATGGCAGCCACTGGAGAGGCTGCATTTATCGACGGCCAGGGCGGAGCAGCGATAGTGGTGTGTCGACAGCAGGAGGTAGGGGCCGGCAAGGCAAAGGACTAATGGTGGCGCGTGGCTTGATAGTGGCCGGCAATGAGATTCCCTGGGTGATGGAACGGTGGTACGATGGTGACTGGGGGAGTGTTGGCCAGCAGCGGTAGGGAAAAACGACGAAGGTGGTAGTGGACTGGTGAACGGGTCAGAGCACACGGCGCACGGATACAGAGGAGGTCAAACTGGCCCTTGAGACCCTGACGTGACGGTGGGAGGAACAGAAGGCAAAGGTGATCTTTGAGACTGTAGATAGTCACGGGCAAGATGCTTAACCATTCGTAGGTCTTAATTAAACAACGATTTACCTACTTTTATATCAACAGGAACAAGGAATGAACTCTTTAGCATTCTCCTAAGAGAAAAGGGATGGTTAATGATCAACGAGGTTATGAGATGACAAGAGTGCCCAACAGATTTTTAAAACTAGCCCACATCATACCATGATCATGACATGACGTTACACGGGGTTGCCGCCCAATTTCTAAGATGAGCTAAAAGGAAGAGTGGGGCAATAAAATATTTGCCTATGGCAATGAGAAAATACACCTAGGAAAGGTGGTATGGTATGGAAATTTTGGAAAATTCTTGCTCAAATTTTTATCTTAATTGCTAAGTTGCCAAACTTAAGCACTTTACCATGGTATACATGGCATGTTCATGATGGGGTGCACATGATATGATACACATGCACATGCGCGTATGGTGCACATGCTTATGCGAGTATGACGTACATGCCGTGATGCAAGTTAGTAGACCTCGCACCACATAATTAAAATTCATCATTGCGGAACAATTAGGGAGAGTAAGGAAGTATCGAATTGGGCTGTCAATAAAGGTCTTTGTGGGTCATTTTTCCCACATACCAAGATACCAGTGTGCTCCAAGCGACTCAAGCGTGTGGCTGCAGCGCACACACGAGGTCCTAGGTTCCATCACGGCACCACAGGTTAGGGAATACAATACCACAATAAATTCAGAGGGGACAACCCAATTGACACCAGGAGGGAGAAGCATTCATGGGTTAGATGCACATGTGGTTAGGTACTAAAAGATTATCATGGTGCAAATGACATGTTAATGGTATGCAATGCCCATGCACATGAATTACTCGGAATGATTCAATTGCATGAAGAAGGTACGGATAACCTTTATACATACAAATGTGACTTGACCCAATTTACGTCTTGTTCTCATTTATATTTATTTCCTTGAGCAGGAATAAAACAAAGATTCAAGGATCAAGAAATCAAGGTAGTTGAGTGTGGGGAACCAAAAGTCGAGAGTGGCGGGTGATCAAAATCACGCGGCATGTGAGAGTTAGTGATAATAATTTGATCAAGATGTGAGAGTTGAGGTGTATTCAATCGAGCAATAAGGGAGGTCGAGGGTTCGGATCCTAACACAACTTATAATAGGACATTATTATACTTGACACCCCTACATTTACATTGTTGGTTCAAGTCATTGCATATCCATATACTCCTTCTAAGCTCAAAATTCTTGATCCACCCTTAACTAACTTATTATTTCAATGATTACGTCCAAGGAGGAAGCACGCGCTGATCCTAAGTCATTACATCCTCCTATTTCATAAGCGGATCAAGTGTCTATAAGGGATAGGACAAAGAGAATGGATTGAAGTAGGTCATATTGCCTTACTTTGGGACAGGTGTATTATGGTAGCGTAGATGTGGAGGATATTAGAGATTAAAATTAAAGAAGAATTACTCTGGACAGATTGTGTTTCCGTAGAAGAGAATTCATAGCTCCCAGCTCCAACATCCAAAATTCCTCATCCTTGGCCAGGTAGTAGGAATTTGGTAATCTACACATTGCTTTGCATCTCAGACACTGATCTAGTGGTTAAGTTGGTCAAAACTTTCAATCTAGGCTTCTCGGTTTAGATGGATTTTCAACACACCGAACCCTATAATTCTGCCTATAACTCTAGTTTTCTTATTCCCTTGGGGCTGATCTTTTGTGAGTGTTCCATCTAAATTTTCTAATCGGCTTTGATAACCATCATTTAGTCCAGACATAGCATCTCCATGGGAAGTCTTTGACATAAATCCTACTTGTAGGCTATGAACGAAATAATGGGAGTCTAATATTTCTAGTTGCAACCTTAAGTTTCTAAAGTCCAGTTTCTAGTAATTCAAAACTCCAAAACATGTAACTTTCGAGCTTTACTAGTTGTGCCAAAACTACTCTTGTTTAGCACATGGCCCAAAGCTTTGTCGTGGGCTATAGCCTCTTTGCTGCCCAAAGGCACACAGTAAACAAGCTGGGTCCGGCAGTGAATACATACGGCTGTTTTCAGAATATAAATATTTCGGTCACTCCTATGTTATTTCTGTTGCTATGTTTTAATATTAGCTCATTCCAACAAGTCTCCCAAATCACTCAACACACATACTGATATAATGCAAGGTGTGAGATGCAATCGTCTTCCGAGCATATATACAACGCAGCAGCCAGTTTGTCTCTGTCTAAACAAACTGAAATTGCACCACTCGTGATTTGTTCGTCGGTTTCCAAAGTGTGGCAACATGAGGTAGTCAGACCTTGGAATAACTTTCCCACTGATATTTTATATAAATTAGACCTTGTGCTTAGTTTTGCTAATTCCTCTGTCAGATTATGGAATTCGGCATGAAGGAGACAAAACGAGGCAGATTTTGGACAGTAAGTAAAATATTCATAGCCAAAAATTTAACATCCCAAAATTTCCCCAAACTTCACCAGATGGTTCCTAACATATTTGTATACAATGTTACTGCTCACGTTTCTCCAATTTTGAGGTTAATCCAATTTTGAGGTTAAGATGGTGCAAAAATTCAAATTCTTAATTACTGTCCCCAGAATTTTCAGCAAGGCAGGAAGTCGGTATTTGGTTCATTTTTCGAGTTTTACTTGTCCAAAAGTCTTGCATTCCTTAACTTAATTGTAGCTTATTTAAGTGTTTAAAATTTAGAGATGCCACAGCAGAGCTAGCTACAAGTGAGGCGGCAGCAATATAGACATCAAATCTAAGTGAGAACCGACATATATTTAAAGAAAGTAATCAGATTATGGACAGAGTAGGAAAAATTTCATATCTCAAAATCTATAAGCCCAAACATTACCCAACTTGACCAGAATACAGTTTAAATAATTCCCAACAACTTTTTAGTTCAACACAAAAACAGAACGAGTGATCTAGGTGGCGCAAAACCCCAATCTTTTAATTAACTCTCTGCTGAAATTCCAGCAGACAGGAAGTTAGTATTGTGAGCATAACTTTTAATTGGTTGAACCAAATTTGTGGAAATTTTACAAGAATAAACTAGACAAAATTTGTGACAACTTTCATTTTTAAGCCTCTAGCAGAAACTGCTGTTAAGAGGGTGTAAAATCCACTTTCAAACTTGTTGTTCCCAGATAATTCCAGCATACAGGGAGTTACCATTTTAAACATAACTCCAGTTCTACTAAACCAATTTCGATGAAATTTCTACAGCATAAACTTCATGATATTTATGACAACTTTCATGTTGAACACTTTTTCATTTGACAACGTTTTCAGTTTCGAATTAAGGGTGCAAACAGACCGTTCTCAGCAGGATTTTGGGTTTTGATTTCAATTTCTTTGACGACGGTTTGATTTGGCCAAGGGTTAAAATTTGATATTCGTTCAGTGAGATGCAATGCATGAGCGGCCTATTCGTTCTCACCACACACATGCCAATAAACTTTTGGCTTACGAAGTTAGTGCCGGTGGCTAGGCAATATCCGTCTCTCCCTATATTATCTAGCCGAACTTCTAACCGTCTCAACATACGAATTCGCGGTTAGTGTACCTGCAGAAAATTTCATTCCAGAGCATGTATAATCAACCTTTCGTGCCAGCACTCACGAAAGCGTCTCCATACATTACCACCCACTATAGAGGTGGCACCCGAACGTTTAACATTGAACGGGCAATGTTCATATGTCACCAAGGCAACATATTGACAGTTTCATACGCTATTGAAATAGCGTATTGACTTTGTGCCGCCATCATATTTGCATATGATGCCGTGGTACGCTACAGCAATCGCCGTACCTTGCGCCCACCATCCTATTCTATTTTCATACGCCATCACAGCGTATTGACTATGTGCCGCCACTATATTTTCATATAGTGCCGTGGTACGTTACAACAATCGCCGTACCTTGCGCCCACCATTGCATAAAGTAAATGACAGAATGAAATGTGCTGGAAGTCAGTATAATATACTATTTGCCACCTATCATATCATGATCCCTTAACCCACATAGGCTTCACGTTCTAGGTAACATCCTTAGCGGTCCTATGATAGCCTTCCTTCGCAAAACGCGTCGGAAGCACGAGTTGGCAAATTTTATTCAAAATTTGTTTATTAAAGGTCTGTTGCTCTCTCCGGTGCGCTGTTTCGGCTCTGATGCCAGCTGTGGCGGTTCCACTCCGAAATTATTCCAAGTTAAGTACCTTTGGACCACTAATCACGTAGTCAAGCACTTAATCCGGAATAAGCTGGAGCGCCGTCGGATTAAACCCGATTAAACCACGTACTTTTCCCGATCGAAACAACAGCACGCCCACACGAAGGCGGGTTCCAGAGATTACAACATTCCACAAATTAAATCACGCACATAGGTAACCTAGTTATTACAAACCGAGTTGAAATAAAATCAGAGTACAAGTCTTGCAGCGGAATTTGAAAGTTCATAACAACTGAAATTAGAAGTTCATTGCAGCGGAAGTAAATAATCTAACGGCGGTACAAATAACTCCGTGCTGAAGCCTGCCACGAAGCTACTCCTCCCGACCCTCGCCAGAGGACGGGACCCATTCGATGTGCCAGCCAGGTGGAACCTGGACGGGCCAAGTCATAGCATCCACATCCAAAATGATACCTGTAAAATATTGTCACAAGCAAGGCTGAGTATACTAATACTCAGCAAGGCTTACCCGTCGGGTGAAATCTACATCACCGACATCTAGACAATGAGAGGCTTTTGGCTGGTGGGTTTGTTTGCCAAAAAGCAACTAAAGTAGATCCTTGCTTTCAAGTTTTAGCTTCATATTCTAGTAAATTTAACCATTCTAAATTAGCATCCTCTCTAAGCATACAAGTGGTGCAATACAAGTTATTCATAGAACAAGTTCATGATCTCATAATTCCACTTATTACTCGATGTAGCAAGGCGGTCAAGCAGTCTCATTAACCGCGAGAAGCGGACAGTTCGAACCGAATTTGTGCTACCTGGCCAGGGAAAACCCAACATACACGGATACTCTGCTTGCTATAAAAGGCACAAGCATTTCCCAACCTTTCCCATCGATCCACAATTCGGAACCGGGTCCACTTCCTTAGGATAAAGGTTTACTGCTTCACTCACAGCATCACGCATATATCCACAAGTGTACGGCAGGGGAAAACAAAGTTTCCAAGGAGACATGGCTATCGGCCCTAGCTGCTTCAATCTGGTACCGGGCTTACCGGCTCCCATATACCGGCATGCATGTGGTACGTTCAAAAACTTGACACACTCTACCACACATTTCGACCTTAATCAATTATCATACACGGACGGGAGATCTACGTCTATCATCCCGCCCGTCAATCCTTATGATTCCAACATAAGTAAAGACAAGCAATTCCTATATCTCGCGAGTGACAGGAAATCACTCGACTTGTAACGGACCTATAGCAATGCTCTATCGATCCCTTTCATACTAGTATTGCAAGTCATAGGTACTAGGAATTTGCAGCTACGGTATTCATTCAACTCCTAGAAACGTAAATGCACGAACATAGAGAATTCAAAGTGCATAATTTGGAAATGTTAGGTTATGCTCCGGGGCTTGCCTTTTTGCTCAACTCAAAGCTTGGGCTAAGGTAGGGTTAGTTTGACTTGCTTCTGCAGCATTCTCCCATCCTTCTCGTGGTCCTTCTTCGAAATCCGGGACGGGTACGCATGCTCCGGGATCTATACGAGATGCATATGCACAAGATTTACAGCGATTTCAATGTTCCAAATAAAGCACGGGCATTTGAGGCCATAAACACCTAGACAAAAATATGAATTCTCTACTTTCACCTTACTACACACTTGGAAGGGTGCCATATAGGTTTTTACTTTCGATGGTGATTGTGTACATATATAAAGTTATACTTTCTATTTCTTCATTTAGTAACGCAGGTTATGTTTTGGATATTTTTAGTTTTCTCCTAAATTTTTACTTTCATGTACATGTGGTAAAGAATTGTTTTTCTTCTTTTCTTTTTATTGATTAAGCAAGATTCGAACTCCAATTTGTTGTCCTATTTCTATAATTCGAAATCTAGTGAAACTTCCTAAATAAACTCAGGTCATTATGCTTATGTTTGCTGCAGCAAGGTTGAGCACAAATTATTAAGTAATCTAAATTTTTGGATTTCCCTACAATTTCAACCATTTCAGCCGCTAGGAGATGATATTAAATCCTATAAAAATAAATACACAGGAAAAATAGGGTGAACTATTTATAGGAGCAAAATAAAGTCATGTGTAGCTCAGCTATCAAGTGGGTACTCAGTTTTAGTAACAAACATGGGCCAAACAATTGCTACTTCTTTTTCTCACCCCAATTTATTTAAGCATGTTAACAGAGCTAAAAAAATGGGGTTTAGCATTTTTCTAAGATAGCTGTTAATATGGATACACTGCTGTACCAAGTTGGCTAATTTTTGTTGAAGGGAATAATTTCTAAAATTCAAACAATGTTTCAGCTGAGATAAACTTAGACAATTTATATCTGGAGCTAGAAAATATATCTCATTGCAAGATTGATACTGCAAAGCCTTTGTAACTAGAGTAACAACATATCCAAAGATCACTTCCATAGCTGCTGTAGTTTAGGAATTATGCACAAAAGTTCATTTTCAAAGTTTGATTTTTAGAGCCTGAACCAAGCAATAAAAGCATATACATGCTGTGTAAGAAATGAAATATACATCACCAGGAGTACGAGGAATTTTAGTTTGCATTTTTAGGATTTTTCTACGATTTTATATTGAATTTACAAGTTCACTGCCGGAACCCTAGATCTGCAGTTCGACTTTTCAATCCAGCCCCCGGAACTTTTCAAAACTTCACAGCTAAGCCCCTGGAATCTTACATTGGGAACCCTGCAGAAGGAAGAAGATGAAGAGAGGCCCTTGGCCGGCCATGGGCGGCGCAATCTCCACCGTCGGCGAGGTCTTGGCGAGGGGGAAGGGCATGGGGAGCATCACCGCGACGTGGGCTATCCATTCCCCACCTTGGACCGGGGGATTGGAGGCCGGGAAGGGGGCGACGGCGAGCAGGGGCGGCGTCGGCCTCTGCTGGCCATGGCGGCGGCGCTGCAGGTGGTGAGAGGGGCTGCTGGGTGGCTGGACTCGTTGGAGAGGTGGAGGGGAAGGTCAGGGGCTGCGCGGAGGAGGCCGTGGGGCAGCAGAACTCCGAGGTCGAGCTCGAGCAGAGCTCCCATGGCGGCAATGGAGGTGGCTGCGCAGGGGAGGGGAAAACGACTAGGGTTTGGCAGTGGAGAGCTTAAATAGGCGACGACCAGGAGGGGTAGAGATGGGATTTCGCGTGGGCAGGGGAGGAGAGGGCGCCAGGGACCCGTGGCGCCTCCACCGGCGCTGCCCAGTGCATGCAGGCAACGTGCAGGAAGGAGATGGCGTGAGGAGGAAGAAGGGGCTGACAGGTGGGGTCGGGCTGTAAGAGAGAGAGGAGAAATTCTCAATTTAAAAGTTTTGCTCTAAAAGAAATAGCTCCCAAGGTCCAAAAATTATGAATAAATACATTTTAGAAACCTTAGAACATTTGTGTTACAATGGAGGTTTGAAAAGTTGCAAAACATTCTTGGTTTAGATGCAGTTTTAAATTCAAAAAGACTTGAATTTGAACTTGGTATGAATTTTTGGCCCTAGCAAATCAACTCCAAAAATATGGGGAAAAAGATGTAAATTCCACATTTGAGACCTAGTCTTTTATAAGATTTTTACCCATCAAAGTTATATTAGAGAATTTGGGTTTTCTTTACAAGTCAAAATTTTAACCCAAATTCAATTTTCCATAATTCGAATCGCTTCCAAAGATATTTCGAACAAGGTAGAAGAGAGGAGGTGTTTTATTTGCATACTAATCCACCTTTGTAAGACCAAAACTCAAGTCTTAAATAACTTCCTCATTTGGTAGTGTTAGTCCAAGTTTTCTCCCTTTTTCAATATGTTGGTAAAATCATAACTCCCTTTCCATTGTATTGCCTTATCTTCCCAATTCCTTTTATTAATTATTTTATTTCACCTCTCCCGCCTTTATTAAACCCTTCAATAGTGTCACTAAACATCAGAGGTATGATACTCAAAGAGGGTTTTCAATTTAAAGTCCTACCCCCCTTTTATTCTGGGAGTAAAATCTTATTTTAACTTAAAGTTAAAACATGGACACATACATGGAGGTTAAAAGCTTATTTATTTCATATGCTCAACTTTAATTATGTCACTGACAACATAACTTATATTAAAATATTAATTAATTTACATCCTTTGTTCTTTATGAAAGTTCATGTTGTGGACAAATTCTCATTTTATTACTAAAACCACAAGATTGCCACATGTAGGCCATGATTAGACTGCAAGCTTTATTAGTCCAAATGTTTAACCCTAACATTAAATCATTAACAATTATTTTACTAAGAACATTAGGAGCACTCTAATATTATTTTATTTATAACCCAAAGTGTGCTCCCTTAAAAAGGGTGTGCGGTCGTGGGTTTTTCATCTCATGGTTAAGTTGGTTTTTCAACTTGATTTCCTACGTTTGGTGGATAAAGCATCTGAGTTATACATAACTCACCAAGGTTGCAAAAGACACATTTTTATATATATCCATCTTCCAATTGAGAAAGTGGTTTGGTTTTACAATTAGAAATTACTTTCCCAAAGAAAGGTGTTTCGCAACAAGAAAAGAACCACAACCTTTCATAGACGTTTGTGATGTGCACAACTCTTGTCTAAATTTTTAAATTAAAACCTTGCCTTCAGAAGGTCATTAATATCTTTAGTTGGAATTATTTCGTGTGTTGACTTCATATGAGCCATTAGTCCTTTAAGACCTTTAGGGACATAGAAGCATTACTTAATTTTGCCGTTCAATCCTGACTTCTTTTTAGGAGATTTTTATACGTCGTCCCGAGAATATGTATTTAGAGTTTTGCCGTGCAACTTATAAGAGAAGATGTTTAGATTTGTACTAGAAAAGTTTTTGTAGGGTTCAATTTCAAGAACCAATGCACGAGTACAAACTTAACAATTCTCAAGTGAAATTCTCATTCCTACTAGCGATTTTAGTTTCAGGGTTTAGTGCCTTAGTTTGTTTAATCACTCTTATTTATACGCTTTAAACACCAGGGGTGTTACATCCCTCTCGTAGTCGGTCCTAGCCACGATGTGTTCCATCCTGGTCAGGATCCGAGTACGGATCCTAGTCCTCGGCACTGAGGGTTCTCCTTGCTCTTGGGGGACCTCCTCTCGGTGGCCGGAGTCGACGGACATATTGTACGAGCCTTGGGAATGCCGAGAGCTAGAAGGACTGAACCTCCTCAGAGCGCTCTTCGTCTGTATCCACATGATTCCTACAAAAGGTTAGTGCTAATACCCGAAGGAATCAAGTGTTAGCGGTCAAAAAGTTAGGCGTTCTTGTGGGGATTAATACACCACAAATTGTTAGTTGTTCTTGTGGGGGTTTAGCCACCACAAATGTTATCGTGCACTAACGGTGCTCATTGGGCAGTGATAGACACTCTCCAAAAAATATCCTAATTATGCAAAAGGAGAGGGGCTCTAAACTCAGATCAATTTCACTTGAGAAATTAATTGGAGCTTAGGAAACTGGAACTTAGGGGTGTAAGAAGGTAGTGAGCTCACTGGGCTTTGAAGAGGTGTGAGTGGAGGAGTGCACCTGCACCGGCTTTTATAGCCACGCGCTAGAGGCAGGCCGGCCGGCTCTCCCCTGTGCCGATCGGCCAGGGAGTGGCCAGGGCATGGCCACGGCCGCAACTTGGTCGCCAGGTGCACTGCTCCCTGTACTCTGATAGTTGGTGACGGGACGTGAGACGGAGGAGCATGGCCAGCCGGCCTGCATGGGTGCCGATCGGCCCATGCTGCGCCCGTCGGTGCTCTGTCTCCTCGTGGGTGCCCCTGCAGGTTAATAATGTAACACCCTAAAAATGCCCTATTTAAAATTTGGTAATTAATTAACTTTTTATATTCAAGTGCTCATAGATAATGTAGGAAAAATAAAATTTTGAATAATTAAAAACAAATACAGGGTATAGAAACATTATTGTTGCATTCATGCGGTGCATTTATTTTTGATTGTTGAATTCAAATTTGAATTTGAATTTGAATTCAAATGAGTGTTTGAATAAAAGAAAAACATTTTCTTTTCTCTCTCCTTTTTCCTTCTCAAACTTCAGCCTAGCCGGCCCACTCCTCCTCTTTCTTTTTCTTCCCGCAACCCAGCCAACCTCCCTGCACAGCCCAGCAAGCGGCCCAGCCCAGCCGCGCTCTCTCTTCTCTTCTCCCGCAGCCGCTGACGCGCTGGCCCCACCTGTCAGCTGCTCCTTCTTCCTCTCGCCGTGTCCAAGCAGGACACCGCACCGCCGCCCGATCCGCGCCGCCGCGCCACCGTGCCGCGCCCGGACTCCTCGGCTTGGCGCGGACGCTAAGGGGGTCTCCACTGCCCCTATAAAACCGCCGCCAACCCCCCTCTCTGCGAACCCCAAACCCTAGCGCTGCCACACCAAGCTCGCAGCGCCTCCGAACCATAGCTGCCGTCACCGTCGTCTTGAACTCGATTCGTCGCCGCATTGTTGCCAAAATCGGGTCCAGGAGCTTCGCGGTGTGGTGAGGAACACGCCAAGCGCGCTTTCCCTCTTCCTCTCGCTCTCTCACGCACGCACGACCTCGCCGGAGTGCCCGCTCCACCACCGCGCGTCACTAGCTCTCACCGCCGCCCGAGCCTCGAGCACAACCCCTAGAACGGGTTCGCCATCCCCTCCTCTTTTTCCTGGGCCAATCGCGGCGAGCTTTGGAGCTCTGTAGCACCCACGGTGCTCGACTCCGGCGAGTCCCGCCGCGGCCGCGGGCGGCGCCGCCGTGCTCCGGTGACCCAGCGCCTAGATCTAATCTCAGCCGTAGGATTCAAAACCGACGGTCAGATCTAAAACCCGAGTTAAACCGAACCGGTTCACCGTGAACCCGTGGACCACGGTTCATGGCCGGTCCACGGCACAGTAAATCATGACGTCATGCTAACGTCAGCCCTCCACCTCCACCGTGGCAATTTTGCAAAATAGCCCCTGCAGTTTTTGAAAATCAACCCGCGGTCCACCTCTATTCAAAAGTATTTACAACTAAGTCCTTTTTCTTTCGGTTTAGCCCCTGCTCTTAAGGAAAATCATACCCGCCGTCCTAGGAGACGTTTTTACTCGTTAGCCCTCGAGTTTTTATATAAAATTATGTTTTAGGTCCTTGGTTTCTTTCAAAAACACCCCTGGAAGCCTAATACTTTCACCAGCAAGCCCCTAGATCCCGTTTTAAGCGTAGTTTCTCCGTTTTAACTCCGATTTGAGTGATTTTCGCGCTCATGTGTTCGTAGTGAAGCGTACAGTAACTCTGAAGCCTTCTTTTCATCTTTTGTTTATGATTGGTGTACTGTTCTAATTAAATACTTTGTTTGCATGTATGTGTGGATGCTTGTGTGGTGATCGATGTGAGTAGTTGATGAGCCGTTCGAGTTCGCCGACGATCCCGTTCCCGAAGAGCAGGAGCAGCAGCAATTCGCTGAGGAAGGCAAGTATAACACGGACCATCCTTGTTACCTATACACCGATTAATCACATAAATCATATGCATGTGTCTAATACTGTTAACCACTAAGGATGTTCCTACTCTTTACCTTATTCCTTGTTTACCCGGGTTTTATGCATTATAGTTAGACTATGCTAGGCGCTGCAACCAACATTTATTTTTATGGTAATATTGAACTAATGGTTCACTTCAATGATGATTAAAAGATGTTTTTTTAGCAACATGGTTCGGGGAACTAGAGCATGTGCTGTGTGCTTTGTTCTAGTGTCTCTATAAGGTTTGATCTAGGGAATTAGAGCATGTGCTTCGTGCTTTGTTCTAATGTCTCTCCATAAGGTCCGGTTCTTAAAGCGACAACCCAGGAACCTGTTCGCCGCCGTTGGAACTATAATGGCTCTGGTCTTGGATGATTAGCTTGTACGTCTCTAGCTTGCCAGTGGTTACCGAAAGGCGTATGTGGGGAACATTCGTGAGAGTATAGTTTGATCCATCGAGGACGGTTTTATCCGTTGGCTATGTCTCGTTAGGCAAAGTCCCGTGATGTAAGCGCCCGATGTACGGCACCTTCACACGTTGCGATGGTTGCGCTCTCGCTCTGGACGCCATTGACCCCCTCACGTTGCGCCCTGAGCGTACGTCAATCTCGATGCCTCGGGTTATGCTGCCTATGTTGAACCAAAACGGCTACTGTGCTTGTTAGGGTGTTTTGTGAAAGTCCTCGTAACATAAATTCTTTTGGATTTATGTGACCGGCGGGTCAAGGGCGAAACCTCTGCAGAGTGTTGATCTATCATGATAGCCGTGCTCATGGATACGAGCGGACTGGATCCTTTTTGATTAGAAGATGATATTAGTGGTTGATATTGGTTTGTTCTATAATCACTTATACCTTATTAATGGGTTTATACTTGGGTTCTACTCATTTGTAGTAAATTAGATGATAATAAAATGAAACAACTAAAAGTGCTAATGCAGTATAACCGTGTCAAGCCTTTTGTTCTTGCATAACCCGTGTTATACTTGTTAAGTAAGATGGTTTATTTACACTTGCAACTATTCAACAAAATCGCGGATGGGTAACAGATGGAACATTGAATGATCAGTCGCTTGCTGAGTTTCCGGAGGATCTGCCGTACCTGTAGCTGTGTTCAACCAGTCGGTGTCCCTGTGGACTTGAGGTTCTACTAGTTATGAAACGTTTAATAATATTAAGACTTCCGCTGTGTTATTTGTTTAAGACTACGTCTTGTGTTAAACTCTGATGTAAACTATTTTATTCGAGCATTGTGTTCTCTGTGATTCAATATTTGTAATCTATATGTGTTCTGTGGACATCCTGGGCACACATATGGAAGCATTCGGATTTCTTGGAAATCTGCGTGTTACAAATAAGTGCCCCCTATACTAGGTTCCATAATGGTAGATGTCAGGTGGGTCCAGTTGGTCATAGGGTTAGTCATTTGTTGCATTTTTTTCAAAATGCAGACTTATGAAACTAAATGATGCATTACTGGAATTTAAACATGCCATGATTAAAAAAAATTAAATTTGAGATGCAAGGAAAGAAATACTATTCTATATGCAAATGCAAGAATGGATACATGTCACATACCTTATGACGAGGGCTCGATCTTAATGTCCTGAGCAGGACACTCCAAAACCTTGTTCGGGAGAATTTTCAATTGATGATTTTCCCCGCCATACCTTCCTTGTAGGACGGGTCTTGGATTCAGCCTCGTTTGATTTCTTGTCCAGAATTTTCTTCCTCGATACCCTCCGGCGAGCATTATAGTAGTCATGCCTCTTTTTCTCTTTCAGGGTGATCCATTCCAACATGCTCACAAGTTCATAAATACTTGAGACCACGGCCTTCTTCTGGTGTGTAGGCCCGACTTTTCCGACCATATTGACTTGATGGAGTTCGTGCTTGGGTTTAAATTCAAACCGCTCCGTCCCTCCATTGATGCGTAGCTGGATGACTCCAGTGCTGACATCAATGCTAGCATTTGCGGTGCTCAAGAATGGCCTCCCAAGAATGAGAGGTGTCTTGGCATTGGCCTCCATGTCGAGGACAACGAAATCCACTGGATGAAGAAATCCTGGATTTTCACCGGCACATTCTCCGTGATCCCAGCTGGGTAGCGGATCGGTTGATCTGCTAGCTGCAAACACATAGGGGTGGAAACTAGCGAGATGCATTTGAGTTTATCAAAAACTACCTTGGGCATCACGCTGACACTTGCTCCCAAGTTGCATAGGGCGTTGTCGAAGTCCTGGCCTCCAATTGAGCAAGAAATGGTAGGACAGCCTGGATCCGTCTTCTTTCTAAGCTGAGGGTCAAGTATTGCAGCGCTACACTCCTCGATTAGTTGCACCGTCTTAGTAGATGGCAGACTTCTCTTATTACCAAGAATATCTTTGATATACTTGGCATAAGTGAGTACCTGCAGAGCATCAAGAAGGGGTATATTGATATAAACCTTCTTAATTACCTCGACGAATTTCCCGAATTGTTCATCGGCTACTGGTCTCTTTCTTCGTTCTGGGAACAACAGAATGGTGGGATCATGGTAGTCACTTGAGGCTTGTGGAGCCTCAGTCCCCTTAGTAGAAGTCGGGTTGGATTCTTCTTCCTTCCCCTCCTCCTCGGCTTCTGGTTCGGCTTCCCTAATGGAAGTGCTCTTCCGTTAAGTACCTGCATCCTGTGGCATAGGTGGATCCCTCATGGACTTTCCAATCCTCGTGGTCACCGCATTCACATTTTCCTTAACGGGTACTTCCGGTTGCCCGGGTGGTTTTCCCGTGTTAGGGTTAGGACAAGATGCGGCAAGTTGAGCTACTTGAGTTTCAATCATTCTATTAAAGCTCGTCTGGTTCATAACGACAGAATTAAAGCCTTCAGTTTGTGTCGGTGCCTGATTTGGTCACACCGGCACTAACTAGTGATTTCGCTGCCAACCACTCGCTCTGATGGGGGGATTTGGGGTGAAGAGCTTAGGACGCGAGGGTTTATCCTGGTTCTGGCCACGCGGCCGTACGTCCAGCAGTGGTGCGTAGCACTGAGTTTCGTGTTGCTTGTAGTTGGGGGGTACAAGCATGGCGGGAGAGGGAGATGAGCTCCCATGTCCCTGAGTTGAGGGGTTAAAGATGTGGGTTTGTGTGGTCAGTGTGTGTAGAGCCCCCTGTTGCATGGGCTTCCCTCCCATTTGATAGAACCAAGGGTGTGGGAGGACGTACATGTGTTCGTGGTGCTGACGTTGCGAGATGCACTGTGCTGCCCACGCCGTGCACTTTGCGAGCGGGAATCGCACCTTCCAACTCCGGCTGACGGCATGGACATCGCCATCATGGACTTGTAGGTGGCTGACCGTTGCTTCGAGGGATGTTACTCGAGGGTGGGGATGGTGCCGAGCCCTCCCCGTTGTTCTTAGGGGGCCCTTCCTCGAGGCTTGTGGCGTACACGGGACGGAACATGTCGTGGAGTAGTTGGCACAGTAGCCTGGACTGTCACGGCCTGTCCGCACAGCGTCTTGCGCAGAGCGATTGTGACGAGCGGATTCGACCGGTGTCTTCTCCGCGACATGGGGCGGTGGTGTGGTGCAGTGACTCCTCTTTTTGACCGTTGAGGCGAGCTATCATGTCGTGGAATGAATGCGTTGCACGACCTCGGCACGGTTACCGGTGCATCGTCCCTCGAGCGCGGCGGCCTTGAGCGTGACGGAGACGCTCGCTCGAGGGTGAGCGGTACCCTCGAGGTCGGTGGGCTCGATCGTTACGCTACATTTCTGCTCGAGGGTAAGAGGTACCCTCTAGTGGTAATGAAGCTCCCAGTCGTCAGGGGTGTCGTCCTGGTGGGCCTATTGTTGGGCCGTGGAGCTGGGCTCAACTCGTTCGCCGATGTGGCCTCTCTGTCATGTGGTTTAGGGCCAAATTGGGGTACCCCTAATTTTGGTACCCGACAGTTTGGGCGGCTAGAGACTCCATAATTTTATCATTAGCAAGAAATTTCTTACTAATGCTATCATTAATCTGTTTCTGGCCATACTAAATGTCCTTAATAGTAGGCTGGAAATTGCCGTTAGAGTGGTTACCTTGCTGTTGGCCCAAGGGGAGGTTGGGCTTGGAATTCCAACCTTGTTGTGGGCGGAATCCAGAATTGCTAGAGTTACTATTCCCGATGAAATTGGCTTCCTCTTGAGCCATCGGGCAATTGCTGCCCGAGTGTCCTGCTTCACGACATGTATCACATGTGATTCTTGCTTCAACGATTTGTGTCATCTCCTGATTAGGAGGTTCCATCTTCTTCAGTAGAAGGTCCATCTTGGCAGCCAACATATCAATGGAGTCAATCTGGTGGACTCCTTTGGTATGCGTAGCTTGTCTCTCTCCCACTCAACTCTTGTGAGAGGCAATCTTTTCAATAAGTGCGTTGGCTCCAGTCACATCTAACGAGAGAAATGCTCCTCCCGCAGCTGCGTCCAAGTGCTCTTGCGATCGGCGAGTCAGGCCATGGAAGAAGTTTTGGGTGATCAGCCACTGCTCCATACCGTAGTGTGGGCAGGCTGCAATGAGTTCTTGCAATCGCTCCCAAGCTTCTGGCACTGACTCTCCATCTTGCTGTTGAAAGCTGGTGATATTTCCACGGAGAGCATTGGTCTTGCCCACCGGGAAGTACTTGGTCAGAAAAGCATTTGCCAGTATCTGCCAATTGTTGTCGAACTTGGTTTTGTTGGAGTAGAACCAATCCTTTGCTTTTCGAAGCAAAGAGAATGGGAACAGCCAGAATCGGATGGTTATTGATCGGTGTATCATTGGGGTTGATTATGCTGTAGACTTCCAGAAAATTCCAGCGGTGGGCGTTGGCATCCTCAGTTGCTTTCCCGCAGAAAGGGCTAGCTTGAACCATGTTGATAAGCCCGGACTTCAACTCAAACCTTCCTTCCACTGGGTCATTCAGTCTCGGAAACCTGTTGCTTGACGGGGCTGAGAACTCGTGGAGTGTCTTTCCTGCTGCAGCAGCCATGTGTGACTCTGGAGCGGATGAGTAATCTGACGTTGATTCGGATGAATCGGATGGTGGTTCAACACTGAGTGTTATCTGAGGAGGAACGTATCTTCTTCGTACAACCCTTCCAATGCGTTCTGGATTTGGATCAAAGTTTGATGGTAGGTTGAAACCAGCCATGCACTACCCTGCAAAAATTATCAAAACAAACAAAATGTTGGAGTGGTAAGCTTTCACTAGGGTTAGTGGTGATAAATCTGTAAAGATTATCCAATAATTCAACAATATCTTTAACCAATTGCTTCCCCGGCAATGGCGCCAGAAATGCTTGTCGGCACTCCTTAGCGTCACTTATTAGTAATGCTTTAGAGTGGCCTAGTTTATCGTTGTAGGCTATGAGAAAAGGATTCCGCAAGCGCACAGAATATACCGTTGTAGCATTTCACCTTGGAGTAAACCAGGGTATTGTATTTATATTTCTGCAGGGAAACACTATGGTGTGAAGAGTATTGATGAATGAAATGATAGATCAATCCAAAAATATCAACTCACTAATCCTAGGGGGGTATACACTGAGTGTATGATAAAGGTCAAATGAATGACTGGATAGAAGGTCTGAACGACCAGCGACACAGGGAGACTCACTCTAAAGAATAGGAAAGATGTTGGGAGAAACAAGAAGAGAAAGGATCCGGGGGTGCTTCTCACCCTAAGAGATAGCCTCTCTAACTTTACCTAGACCCTAACTTAGATATCAGGAACAAAGCTCGCTTCGACGGCTAAAGCGGGAAGACCTCAGAAAGGGATGAGAGAGGGGGTCCTCCAGGCCCAGCACTATTGTTATGAATACACCCAAACGTGGTGGATTACAAGGGACGGACAGGGCTGTCACCACCTGCCGCCTACCACGACTGTTCCGTGGGGTGCAACAGACTTCCTAGCTAATACCAAGCCAGACACCACATCTGCACTCGATATTAGGATTTCCCTCGAGGTCTATGAGGGAAATCCCCATCCTCCCAGCCGCGTCTTATGACCCTGGTCGAGGCGAGAAAACCCACGAGATAAAACCCAATAGAGCTAAACTAGACTCTAAACTAAAGCTAAAAGATAACTTAACCCAAAATGGGTAAGTAAAGAAGAGCTATAACTCAGAAAGTAGAGAAGATAAATTATATTAAATATGAGAGTTGAAATACAAGAAAAGATACAAGAGCTTTACCAGAACTCCGAAGACTCCGGAACCCTGAGCAAAGCTCGACTCAACTCTACTCCCAACTCTAATCCTAAACTAAGAAATGGAAAGGTAGCTCCTCTTTGGTGTGTGTCTTGGAGTGAATATGAGAGGGCCTTTTATAGCTCCCTAGGTCGGTGGACCAGTGTAACTGCCAAGCCAATGACTGAAGTAACCGTCACGAAGAAGCCTGGCATATTCGGTGGAGTTCTTAGGCCGGCCAGCCATGGGGTGAGCCGATCGGCCCCCACGTGGCTCGGTTTGGCACCGCCTTTCTCCTGAACGGTCTTGATGTAGTGCTGAGGTCGGTAGTCAAATGGTTCAAGGCGGTTGTGGCCGTTGGAGGGCCGGTCGGCCAGGGACTAGGCCGGTCAGCCTGGTCCTAGTGCCTCTGGTCCCTCCGTTCCACCGACTTTGTCCTTGAATGGTGAGATGCTCGTCCATCTAGGAGTTCACATGGATCAAGCTCTGGTTCTTCCTGCATGTGAGCCTTTTGATCCATGGTGGTCTTCTCGGGTCCTCTGATCAACTCTTGTTAGCAATGTGACTTTGTCCATCTTAGTTGTGCACGTGTCGGGAATGTGTCCTTTCGAGACAAAGCCGGGTCGATCGGTCATGAATATGGCCGGTTGATCAGGCTTTTCATCTTTTTGTGTCTTTTTTCACCTAATCTCACCTGCAAGCACAACTCATCCAAAACTAGTGGAGTTTGGTCAAGTGACCTAGTGTGCAAAACTTTATAGTGGTAGAGATAGTAACACATAGAGAAAACCAAGAGCACATTTAGATAGAAATTGAAATAGGTTTTTATATGTGCAATTAGAGCCTTAGTTTTTAGGACACCTAATTCACCCCCCTCTTAGGATGTCATGGTCCCTTCAGCGTGTCCATTTTCTCCCTCTCCATAAACATTTATTTTCCATGGTCTTTTTGACGAGTCTTGGTAAACCAATGAGATATATTTCTTGTCTTCATAATACTTTGATTATAAAATCTTGTTAGGACTAACTTTCCCATAAACTCCATATATTGCCAACATTCACATGGGAGAAGGAGGAAGAAAGTTCTAGATATTTGAGAGACATGGCGAGTTAAGTGATTCAATGAGCAATTGCATTAAGGTTTAACTTTTTACTTTGGTTTAGCGATTTATTTTGGAACTCATTTATCATTTTCTAAGACTCGTTCAAAATCGAGAGCATGTTATTTAATCTTTGTGGGGTGCACTTTATTAATATCTACCCATCATACTTGATGAAACTGGTCTCAAACTTGAACCCTTAAAAGCATAATATCTTTGACAGCATTATGTTTTCTTGTGTATAACTAAAGTCCAGGGATTGAATATTTATGGCAACACAGATTTTTATTAAAGACTTACTCGAGGACGAGCAAGGTTTAAGCATGGGGGATTGTAGGTGCCCTTTAGCTATACCTTCTCACTCTTGTTTATCGTCAATATTGGCATGAATTTGACATCTAAACTATTGATCATACTTAATAATTGGATCATATTTGCATATGCATATGTTCTTGGAGGAATTGTGATTTTGCAGGATTTTGGGTTATTTTGGAGCATAAATCAATGAAGTCCACAAGCCCGTTGATTCAAGGCTCGTTCAAGGTCCATGCTTGATGATCTAGGACCCCCAAGAGGCCCAAGACACAATCCCAACCAAGATTACTTCGGGATTAAGGCGAAGCAATTGAAGATTAAAGAAAGATTCAGCCCTTCATCCTTATCTCGAAGATATCCCAAAGAAAACGTCGCCAAATGCCTATCATCAAAGAAGGACGCGGATTCCAGAAGACGTGAGAAGACGCACGGAGGAAAGGGATGGCGAGCCGGGCCAAGAACAAGCCAGGCTGGCCGGCCTGGGTGCTTCTGGCCACGGCTCGAGCCCCCCTTTGACCTAGGTCATCTCACCTATAAAAGGAGTCCGTATTCCAACGTCCAAATGGAGTTGACATTAGCAGTAGGCGCCGAGGAGCAGAGGAGTAGAGAGACACCTTTTGGAGAACCAAGGGACGTTGCTAGTTGTCTAGGCTTCGCCCTAGCTGACGTGGGAGCCTTGCATGGTTCTCCCATGTCGGAGTTCAGGAGCTTAGATCATGATCAATGTAGGCGATGGCCGATGGTTGGGATATTGTGATGTACTACATTCGTGGTGAAGATGTTTGTGTTTCCGAATTTCTTACGATCAAGTATCTCAACGGTTGGCGTCAGGGAGTACCTCTTCTATTGATTTTGTTCGTTCTTTGATGTGCTTATTTTAGATGTATTATCGAGATAGATCATTTGGATGTTCTTGTAGCCATGGTGGCTAGGGTTTCATGCTGGACGTATCAAAGAGCGCTCGACACTACTTCGTGCCTTGAAACTACAACGCTGAAGGGGATAGTGCCGTGACATGGTGTGTCCTTGTGTAAGTTTGGGGTTTTGGGAGTCAATTTGGAGGTCATGATTTAAAGATGCTTTTTATTGAGATTCACATCTATCTTTGCTCAATCTTGCTTGAACTACGACTATGCATTGGTCTAGGTGATCTAGATCAGTTATCTCTATCTCTCTCTTGCTATCTTGTGTGTTTGGTTGGCCCCAGTAGATTAGATTCGATTTCCATTGATTTGATCTTTCACTAGAGTAAAGGTTTTCATGCATCTTGGTTTGTTTCTTTGTATCTAGTTCTACGGATTGATAAACCTTGGGGAAATTACTCAAGGGGAAGAGCTACAACGTTCCGTGCGCTTGTGGTTAAGAATTGGCATATGTAACAGGCATCAACAATGTGCAAGATGGCCAAGCTCACCACAATTGTAGCAATCCATATCCTTGATGGACTTCTTCTTGATAGAAAATTTCTTGCTCTTGTGGTTGAAGTCAACACCCTTCTTGTCAAGCTTCCGAAGCATCTTGGTGGTCTTCCTCACAAGAAGAGTAACCTCATCAAGTCCTTCACTCTTGCCATCTTCATCACGTCACTTGACTTCTCAACAATCACCTTCTTTATTTTATTTTTTTTGCTAGCATTGAAGGCTATACTTGCTTGATAGAGGAAGAAGAGGCTTCATACTTCTCGTATTCTTTTGTGTAGCCCATGTAATCTTCATACCCTTAATCCTCCCCAACATCTTGGTGATTATATGAGCACTGGGATCATCATAGAAGTAGACAGTGACAGTGTCGGAGTACTTTTCATTTGGGAGAGCGCTAAGGAATCTTCTTTTGACTTCAAGCTCTTCCATCTTTGTGACATTAAGATCATCCAACTCCTCTACAAGAACATTAAAACGTGAGTACATTGAGCGAGCACATTTATCAGGAAACTTCTTAAAGGCATGATTTTATCCATAAGAACTTTCTGACGCTCTCCTCTCTCATCCTTAGAGCCTATGTGTATCTCAACAAGTTTAACCCACATTTGGTGAGCTTTTGTCTCACTACGAACTTGGTTGAAGGTTTCCTTGTTGAGACTCTTAAGGAGAGTGTTCCTAGCCTTAGCGTTTAGCCTCGCATGAGAAGCCTCAAGGGGGTGAGGTTATTCTCATCAACGAGCACGGGAAAACCAACCGTGGTCGCCTTAAGTACATCGGCATCCATGACATCAAGGTATGCTTCCATACGGATCTTCCAATATGAGAAATCCTTGTCATCGAACGCCAGGGGAGGTCCATGCCCACTGGACATCTTGCTCTAGGTGGTGAAGCCTATCCTATGAGCAATGATGCTCTGATACCAATTGAAAGGATCAAGATGCCTAAGCGGGGGTGAATTAGGCTTCTACAAAAATTTAAGCCATTAAACAATCCTATGCAACAAGCCTATTCACCCCATATGCCTACCAAGTGTGGTGTGTGCCTAACTAGTGATCAAAAGAGTTTTGCAACCTAGTTCAATCCTACTCTATATCATGGCAAGTCTAGGAAATGAAATGCGGAAGGTAGACTTGTTCAAAATAAGAGAAGAGTAGGAAGCCGGTTTTTCCAAAGGTATCGAGGAGTCGACAACTCCCCCCAGTCCTCTTGGAGCACCCGCGCAAGGGTATAGCTCCCCCTTGATCCGCGCAAGGATCAAGTGCTCTCATAGAGGATATCGATTTCCTACTCCGGGACGGCAGATTCCATTACCGTGTACACCTTCTTAGGGCTTCACACAATCTTCGCGTGAGCTCGCAAGATCAACACCACCAAGCGTCCAGGTGATACCGAATCACCAAGAGTAACAAACCAAAGATCTTCACTTGACCTACACTAGACCAAGAGTTAGATGGATGCACACTTGCTACTCTCAAGCACTAAAGAGAATCCTTAATCTTCCAAGACCAATAATTGCAATCAAACCAAGTGTCTCTCTTGGCTTCAAAGTCTCTCCTATCTCAGCTAGTAACACAGTGAATTTAGTGTGGCAAGATGGTCTTCAAAGAGTGAGTGAAGGGGTATAAATAGCCCCCACACAAAATCCAACCGTTATGCATTACGCAAAGCCGTCGACTGATTCGACGGTCACACCATCAACTGACCCGTTGAAACAATGGACGCTACCCAGAGACATGCACCATAAAATCTTTACAAAGATCAGAGACCATCGACTAATTTGACAGCAACACCGTCGAAACATTCGATGCTACTCAGAGCCATGCACACTGGGGTATTCACATCTTCGAGCAGCGTCGACTCATTTGACGGTGGACCGTCGAATCAATCGACGCTACCCAGAGAGCTGTGCCAGCCTCTGGGTGGAAAACCAGGGGCCGTTAACTATTTCGATGGTGCCTCGGTGTTTTGTGCGTCTTGTTCTCTTTTGATGTCAAAACTCGTCCAATTCAATTTCTTTGAGTTTCCTAACTTCCCAAGGGCTTCAACAGAGCTACCTGACACTAGATTCATAAGTGTGCACCACATCTAAACTCTAGTCTAGCCTAGGTCAAGCTACCAACCCTTGATCCCACTTTATAGTACGGCCAAAGAAACAAAGACCTAAACTACTCGAAGTGTCTCTTATTATCCAAACGACACTTAGAACTAGCTTATCCTTAATCTTCGAGCATATCCTTTGCACGAATATAATCATTCTCAAATTATGGGGGCTAAGAAAACCGTGAAAGCCCATCATTACGCTAACTTAAACATTGCATATACAAAACACTCGTTAGTCGCAATACCAAATTAGGGGCTTAGATGGTCTTTCAGAGTGCACACCCGTCCACTCATCAATTTCGATCTTGTCCTGGTCCACACGATAAGGAATTTTCTTAGCATATCTCAAGGGAGCCTGGTTGGAAAGATTAGGGACATTGCTTTTGCCACCACTAAATCTTGTTGGGAGGAATTCTACTTATTTCTAAGCAAAACATGTTCGAGATGGTGATGCGTATATCACCATTCATATCATCTAATCCATCCATATTTGAGGGTATGAAATTTTCTACTCCACCCTAAGAAAAAATGACTCAGAGGAATATGAACGACCATCATCGCCCTCGATCAAGTTTGAGCCTCTTCCTCTTGTGAGATCTTGCATGGTGAGTTACTTGAGATCGAGAACTCCTAGACTAGGATATTTAGTGAGTCATTGATTATTTAGGTTGAATGAATTACGTAGACGAGCAGGATAGTTTCACCTTTATACATACCCCATCAATTATACTCATCTAAGTTCTGTTAAGAGTCAACCACACTTTTGCACCACAAATATTTTGATGAACGACAACCAGATCTTGTTCTTATTTACAAATCGTTCAAAATATGGTTGAATCTCATCATTGCAAAAGTTCGTGGTATGCGTGGTGGCGATACCCTCGCAACTAAAGAATTTCATGGTCATGCCGACCGGCGTTGGCCTTTGTTTGTAGGCGTTGACCCGGGACCCCTGGGTCAGGGTACCGTCGATTATTTATCGGCACGTTCGCGTAAAGAATTTTCCAGTGCTACCCGAAAAAAAAAAAGAATTTTCCAGTGCTGGTCACAAACACACCATCACGCAACGTGGACCAGCATCTGCGTACGGTACACCTGTAAACCAGGAAGAGAAAAAAAGGATGGATAAAGATTAAAGATTGCTGAAAAGAGGTGAGTTGCATGCGTCTCGAAGCGCCACGCACCTTCTACACGTGTCGTCGCATGCGCACTGCATAGTGCAAGATGCTGCTTCCCCAGTTGCACGCTACGCTACCGCTACCGCTACCAGGCTCGTGAGTTGCAACGGACTCTCTTTCTCCTTTCCCACCAGGTCACACTCACACTCCGTGCCCTCTGCCGGAGTTAAGCTGACGACCTATAAAACACGCCAACCAGCAACTCCACAAAGCCGATCCATCTATCCATGCCTCATTCATCCTCGCAAGAATCCGTCACATATATATCTCGTCACGCCCCCGAGAGAAAGGGCACGGAAAGCTGTATCTTCTCGACCGTCTCAGGCTTTCGGCTCGTGAATTCCTCATCTTTTTGGTCGCTTTGCCACCAGCAACCACCGGCCGTCCCATCTCGCCCGTGTCACGAGGAACAATCGGCCCTCGCCAAGTCGCCATTGCCGCAACTTGTAACCTTATCTTTTTCGTGGTATAAAAGGGCGACGCGGCGATGGAGAGGCAGCAGCAGCAGCAGTTGAGGAGGACGAGGAACGGCGTGGTGCAGGTGCAGGACGGCTCGGACATCCGGGCGCTGGTGGAGAACAAGGAGTTCGCCAAGTTCGGC
The DNA here is from genome assembly GCA_015342445.1 of Digitaria exilis. Lineage (NCBI taxonomy): Eukaryota > Viridiplantae > Streptophyta > Magnoliopsida > Poales > Poaceae > Digitaria > Digitaria exilis. Next base: position 234,985 of record JACEFO010001326.1, on the reverse strand, counting down.
GACGACAGGTTCCGGAAGCTCGACGGCGACGGCGACGGTAGGCTGTCGGTCAAAGAGCTCCAGCCGGCCGTCGAAGACATCGGCGCCGCCATCGGGCTGCCTGCGAGGGGATCGTCGCGGCAGGCGGACCACATCTATGCGGAGGTATGGTTTCCTAATTTCGTTCTTTTCTGTTGTTTTTTTTTTCGAGCCACGAGAGCTTCAAATCGCTTGGTAGTCTATTTTTTTTAAATGTGGATGGTAAATTTGTTTTTCTATAAATTTGATTGAACTTATGAAAATTTTTCTTAATAAAACTAGAACAATTTATACTTTAGAATTCACTAAATTTTTATTGCACCTGTATCTTGTGATAGAAATCCCCTCCGCAACAACGCCAGTATCTGAAAATCTTGGCTATTAACAAATTTTCCAGTAGATTAAGCATTTAAATCTAATATGTGATCGTCTAAAAAAACAAAATTATACTGAAGTATGTTTCTTACATATGTTTTATTTCTCTCTACAAATGGTTCTCTAGAAGTAAATACAACGACCGCATTTTTCTACTACATGTTTCTGTTTCTGAAAATTACTGATTAAATCTATGTTTTCATGCACCTCCATCTGCGTTTATACTGTATTAGTAATAAAGCAGGGGCAATATAACATATACAGAAGGACTCTGAATGCCCGAACGAGTCTCGTTTTCATGTCGTTGTCGCACTTCAGCTGCACTGGCTGCACTGACAAAATGAGTTAGGTCTTTCTGAGAGTGACCACTCCTGTGGAGTACGCAACAGCCAACATCATTAGTAGCATCCTTTTCCATAATTGAACATTCCTAGTAAAATCCTGATGTACATATCCAGAACTTTCTGTCTCTGCATTGCAGCCACTGTTGTTTTGTTTGTTATGAGACATGATGGGCCCTGGAATGATCCACATGCACACGCAGCAAGACTCTTGCGTCCGTACCGTGCGCTAACAATGACCCAAATAATTTGACAGTTTGTGTCATTCCGCACACAGGTTCTTAATGAGCTCACCCACGGCAAGCAAGACTCCGTGAGCAAATCGGAGTTCCAGCAGGTGCTGTCCGATATACTTCTTGGAATGGCGGCTGGGCTCAAAAGAGACCCCATCGTGATCCTCAGAATAAATGGGGAGGATCTGAATGAATTTGTTGACAGCCCAAGGTATGAACCCGAAGCGGCGGCCATACTTTCACAAGTCGATAGCAGAAACAATGGGTCGCTGCGGCAGTGCTTGCTGATTGCTCTACAACAGATGACGGTGGACCATGGCATGCCACCTGCTTCTGACTCTTGGGTAATTTGAATTTTCCGTTACTAGTACTCCAAGTTGATAATAATTGTTGCTACTTGGTAGTACATTTTTAGCCCCTGTACATTGAGAACTGAGATGACATGATATTCAATCCTATAGCTGTAGATGTATGTAATTACAATTATTGCGTACTTGCACAGGTTCTAGAAAATATCGTAAAGCCAGCAATGCAGGAGCTAAGCTCTGATCAGATGGATCAACCTGTTTCCCAAGAAATTTTCTTCCAAGAATTCAAGAAGTTCCTGAAGATCATCACTCGGCGACTGCAACAGCACCCTGTGATTGTCGCACATACGGAGAACACCTTTGATGGGAGTGGTATCAGGAGGTTGCTGTCCAACCAGTTTGAATACGACAAGGTATGGGAAGTGCACTTTAGTTCAGTTTTGCGATTGAGTCAGTCACATGACGCTGATCGACAATATGCATCACTGTCCTTGATCTAGCTGTTGGACTCGGTCTGGAGAGGTGTGCCAAAAGCACACAAAGAGAAAACATCCAAGGAGTACCTCCGGGTTGTGCTTGATAGGATGGCTGACTCGGCAAGACTACCACCTTATGGAGCTGTTGATCAGGTAAATATTTGTTTTTCTCTCTTAATATCTTTTTTGTTTTGAGAAATGATTCAAATCCTGTATCCTCTATGGAATGGCTGCAGTTCTTACATGTAGCCAGCAGTTTCGTATTGACCTGTTGACATTGTTTAAGTGAACTTTTAACGAGTGCCAAACATCCAATAGGTCGATGCTGTGGTGAATGAAGCATTCAAGATGACCCAAGCCGACGATGGGAAGGCAGTGGACGAAGCAGAGTTCAAGAAACTCCTGACCGAGATACTTGGAGCGATCATGCTGCAACTGGACGGCAACCCAATCTCTGTTTCGACGCACACCGTTGTCCATGAGCCGATGTCGGCGTCCCCCTCCCTCTTATCACCGACGCCACTGTCTCCAATGGTGTCCTCCCCCAGTCAATAGAATGCTGCTGATAACTAACGCAACGGTGCAGATGAATCTTCATTCACCCTTGGTTGTGAAGATGGTTTTCTTTTGTCACAATGCAGTAAGATGAGGTATCGCTAGTAACTGTGAACATGCACATGTGGCTTGTAACTGGTTTTATTGTTGGAATAAGGCTTTTTGAAGCCAGGCACTTGTGGTTAGCGAGAAAACGTAAAATGTTTTGCCTGCCCTCGATGTGTCTATGACGTATGAGACCTGCCACTGTCAGACGGTGACATATGAGACACGAGGGATTATGGTTTTATCTATATTATTATATTAAAAATAACGAGTAGAATAAAAAATAATTCTCATCTAAATTGGGCCTATCATACATATAGGGATGCGAGTAGAATAAAAAATAATTCTCACCTAAATTGGGCCTATCATACATATAGGGATGATCTACTCGTACGATTTTTATGGGCCATCACATGCCTTGACGAGTGTATCATTCGTGCCTTACTGGTCAAAGGTAAGTAAGACATCTTGATATCGGGAAATACAGATAAATAATAGATTTATGGGTCATTACATCCTGTGATTAGTGTATCATTCGTGTCTTACTGGTGACCAGGTAAGTAAGACATCTTGATATCGAGAAGTGCAAATAAATAATAGAACAGTTGTCGCAAATAGGGATTAAGTGCCTGTGGTGAAGAGATGGGTTGGTTTGATTGAGGTCTTAAGTAGGGTTTGAGTGCCTGTGGTGGAGGGACGGGTTGGTTTGATTGAGGAAAGAACGAAAGAAGGAAAAAGGATGGATAGCATATTGATCGTGCTCTGCGAAGTTCTTTGGAAGTTAGCTGGAATCGTACCCAAAAAGGTCCTATTAATTGGTACCCTGGTTATAGGCAACTCCAGCTCCCGTAAACAACTTAGTAGCCAACCCCTTATTATAGGCAAGCTTGGCTCTGTCACATCCGATTTTAAAGGACAGATTATGATGGACAATAAGTGAATAACCATAATCAATCTCATCAAACGAATAGTAAGGTGTTTATTACATCTCAAAGTTGGACAAATGTCTAGGGGAAGCATATGCGAAATATTTATCTAATGAACGTAAATAATAAAGGCACATCACCACAGGCGTGTTGACAGGGGGACTCGCCTAGAACTCTTCAAAATCAGTTGTTATACCATCACAGTTCCCCAAGGCTTAGCAGCAATCCGGGTAGTGTGATGCAAGAAATTAATCACAAGCATGAGTACATGTCGTACTCAACAAGGGAGAACAAAAAATAACTTGCAGGGATATATAAAGTGCAAGCCTGATAGGATAATAGCAATTAGCACTTTTAGTTGGTCAAATTTTATTAAGCAACTAGTTACTAGCAATTGATGTATATATCAACACACAGTTAATATAGAGCTTCATTATATCATCATCATCTTAATCTTGATGAAGTAACCATGATTTACTTATGAAGTTCAAATAAATTAATCATGTGAGGATCCAGGCCTCTCATGATCGTGAGCACAACTGTTATAACAGTTTTGAACACTCTGCAGAGGTTGTACAACTTTATCCATAAGTCGCGTAAAAGCTCCTAAGAACTTTAGATTCAACCACGTTGCTCCACACAGCCGCGTATCACACAACCGAGGTGTGACTACATAAGAATGCTACGAGGCCTTTACAAAGATTCGCTAGCAAGTAACAACCCGTTGAGGTTTCAAGTCCAAGCAGACCGTCACTACTACACATTCGACTTTCCCATATGCCCCCTTCACAGCCGGTTTTGAGACAGCCGGCTGTGAAGGGGCAATACAGCTGGTTACAAAGGTGATGCCTGCATTGGGTTTGAGAACCGGCTGCGAAAGGGTCATCACAGCCAGTTCCAAAGTTGGTGGGTTCCTAACCGTTGGAACCTGCTGTTATGCACCTCATCACAGCCGGTTGGTACAACAAACAGGCTGCGATGAGGGGGGGCACCATCACAGCTGGTTCTAGTTGCTAGCCGGCTGCGATGAGTTTCATCACAGCCGGTTGGTGTTAGAAACCGGCTGTGAAGATACTACAGTACAAAACTCTCTCCCCCTTTCCCTTCCCCGCATTTCTTCTTCTCCAACCCGACGGCTCCCACTTCCTCCACCATTGTTGCGGCCATTTTTCACCATGAAGCTCATAGAAACTCCATTGGTTTGAGGAATGGACTTCACCAACTTGTTTTAAGGTTAATTTCTAGCAATGTATCACCTCCTTTACTTGATTGTTGCCTCTAATTTGTATATTTGATATAAAATTGATGAAGACCATGTTCTTGGTGATAGGGGCCATTTTTCTCTCAATTCCAATGGAGGATCCCTAACTTTGAACCGTGTTGAAGGCTCCCACATCTAGCTTCGTGGTTTGTACTGCAATTTCTTTGATGTTTAGTTAGATATTCAATATCTTGATGATTGTGGTGGATGAGAGCCTCTTTTTCACCATTAGAGGCTAAAGTTCTTGTAGTGCAAACGTTTTAATCAATAATTTGATGATTGTGGTGGATTAGTTAGCCTCTTTTCACCGTTAGAGAGTGAATTTGTTGTAGTTTATGCAATTTCTATAATATTTTGATGAATGTGGTGGATGAGAGACGCTTATTTCCATTATAGAGTATTATTCTTGTAGTTCATGCAATTTCTTTCAATATTTTGATGAATGTGATGCATGAGAGGCTCATTTCTCTTTTGTAGATGGACCGAGAATGGATGTGTGGGAGGATTGGGGAGTTGGACTTTGTAAACGGCGTTGACTCTTTTGTGAAGGCCGCTAAAGCGTACGTCACATTAAAGGAGCGGTCCCATGGCTACATACATTGCCCATGTGTTGATTGCAAAAATGAGAAACAGTTCAAGAATGTTGAGCAGATATGTTTCCATCTCTTATTCAGAGGTGTCATGAAAAACTATCTTATTTGGAATAGACATGGGGAGAATGGTGATAACGAGCCTGAAGAGCCCCCCAGGAACAATGTCAGAGAAAGAGGGAATCGAACCATTCATGCAGGGATGCCGATAGATGATGATGTGGTGCATGATGAGGCAGTACTAGAGCATGTATTGGTAGATGATGTGGAAGATGATAGTAGCTTACTTCGGGACACATTGGCAGATGAAGTTGTGCTAGATGGGCTAGATCAGATGATACATCATGCGGAGCCTGAATTTCTGGATGCAGGAAACCTAAAAAAGCTACAAAAGATGAGAAAGTACGCGAAAACACCACTATACCTTGGTTCACGAGTGTCAAAATTGGAGGCTAATCTGATGTTGTTGGAGATAAAGTCGAGCAATGGTTTGTCTGACAAAGGGTTTGAGGATTTTTTGACAGTAATGGAGAAGTTGCTTCCCACACCCAACGAGCTCCCTAAGGACATATATCAGGCGAAGCAAATGATCTGTCCAATAGATTTAGAAGTATAGAAAATCCATGCATACCCGAAACATTATATCTTGTATCGTGGTGATTACAAAGATCTGGATGCATGCCCAGTGTGTGAAACTTCACGATACAAGTGTGAATCAGCTTTGTGCACAGAAATGCGACAGGAATAAGAGACCCCTGTGAAGGTGGTGTGGTATTTCCCCATAATACATCATATGAAGAGGATGTTTGCCAATCCAAAAACATCAACGCTTATGCGGTGGCACGCAGAGGAGCGTTTGGTAGATAGAAGGCTCAGACACCCAGCTGATGCCTCACAATGGAGGGCTATCAACAATAGATGGAAGAAATCATTTGTAGACGAAATAAGAAACGTCAGGTTTGGCTTGGGCACAGATGTGATGAATCCTTTTACCATGATCAGCACTACACATAGCACATGGCCAGTGACCCTGTGCATATACAATCTGCCACCTTGGTTGTGTATGAAAAGGGCATATATTATGATGCCACTATTGATTGAAGGTCCAAAGCAACCTGGAAATGATATCGATGTGTTCTTGGAACCACTGATGAAAGACCTAGAGACACAATGGCATGACGGGGTCAAAGTGTGGGATGAGTACAAGCAAGAGCACTTCACACTTAAAGTTTTGTTGTTTGTTACAATCATAGACCTACCCGGCCTAGGAGCTCTAGCGGGCCAACCTACAAAAGGATACAATTTGCGTGTGGTTTGTTTAGAGGACACTAACGCTAGATGGTTGAACAACAGCAAAAAGATGGTTTACATGGGTCATCGTAGATTCCTCGATAGATATCATCCATATCGCCGAGACAAGAAATCATTTGATGGGGAAGCGAGATGAACGTCATCCTCCACCTTTCAGTGTGGTACTCATTTAAAAAAGTTAGCCAAATTACTATTGTACAGGGAAAAGGGAAAGGTAGTGTCAGAGCACCTGCAGATTCTCTATAGAAGAAGAAGCAAGTGTTTTGGAGGTTCCCTTATTAGCGGTACATGATTGTTCGCCATGGACTCGATGGCATGCACATAACGAAGAATGTGGCCGAAAGCACGCTTGGAACGTTAATGGCTATGAAAGGGAAAGGGAAAGATTCATTGGAAACTAGGATGGATCTAAAAGAGATGAAAGTTAGGAAAGAGCTTCATCAAATTGTTCAAGAAGTTGGTAGAACAAGGCTTCCGGTTGCTTCATGGACCTTGGACAAAATCGAGAAAAAAAAAGCTTTGCAGTTTCTTCAATGAACATCAAAAAGCTCGTAAACATGCAGGAGTTGAAGTTTAACATTAGCAGCATGAAGGCCCACGACTGTCACATCATCATGACTCAGTTGCTTCGGGTGGCAATTAGAGGTGTCCTTCCTACAAAGGTACGAGAATTCATAATCAAGTTGTTCTCATTCTTCAATGCAATATCACACAAGGTCATAGATCCGGAGACACTAGATAAGTTACAAACAGACTTAATCCATACCTTGACTAGACTTGAGATGCATTTCCCTCCAACTTATTTTGATATGCCAGTGCATGTGGTTATTCACCTAGTCGCCCAAATAAAAGCCCTTGGACCAATATTCTTGCATCAAATGTTCCCTTTTGAGAGGTTAATGAGCGTTTTGAGGAACTATGTTCGAAAACAAATATAGGCTAGAAGGGTGCATGGTAAATGGTTGGTTCACTGAAGAAGCACTCGATTTCACCACATTTTACTTGAACATCCCAAGGAAGGGCGTACCTGTCTCTCGTCTTCAGGGTTGGTTGTAGGGCAAAGGAAGGATAGGGGGTAAATCTATGCATGTTAATGACCTTACTGCAATTAAGCAGGCACACACACGGCCGAAGTGTCACCTTACGTTGAGATGCACATGCTAGAATTGAACAGTAGTGGAAAGTCAGAAAGCTTGGGTAGCAAAACAGCATCGAGACAGCTTTGGCAATTAGTTGCAACGTAAATTGATTAGTGTTGACACATGGTCTCCTCAGCTAGATCTATTGGCCGTAGGACCATTACTACATTGAAGAAGTATCAATGATATGACACTAATGGATACACATTTTACAGAAAGAAACAAGATGGCAAGAGTACCAACCAAAACAGCGGTGTCCGCACTGATGCTTACGACAGTCAGCAAAACCTGCAGACATACTATGGATTTATAGAAGAAATTTGAGAGTTGGACTATGGACCGTTGAAGGTCCCACTGTTTCGATGTCAATGGATTAGGCTTGCGAGGGGTGTCTTTGAGGACAAGTACGGTATGACCGTTGTGGATCTCGCAAACACCGCTTATCGGGAGGAACCATTCATATTGGCCAAAGATGTTGTGCAAGTGTTTTATACCAAGGACCTAGCAAACAAAGGAAAACATGTGGTACTGAAGGGAAAAGAAAAATCGTTGGAGTTGATAATACACCAGAGGAAGAAGGGAATGGCTATCAGGATATGCCTGCTCTTGGACCAGATATCGAACTTCCTGTATTTAAAGAGAGTGAGGAGCCTGCCTACTTGAGGTTTGATCACAACGAGGACATCATCATCAATTTATAATACTTTTGTATTGTATGGATATTGCATTGTATATCTTGTTGAGCTTGTAGATGTTATATATATCTTGTGGCATTGAATTATTGAAATTCTGGAATTGTGTATATATTGCATTGTATATCTTTGTTATATATTGTGGCATTGTCAATTGTAGGAATTCTAGTATTTTTTGCAATGTTTGGGAAATCATAGTATATAGGAAATTCTTATCACAGCCGGTTTATGGTCACAAACCAGCTGTGATGGTCCAACACAGCCGGTTCGGGCCACAAACCGGCTGTGATGATCCAACACACCGGTTCTGGCCATGAACTGGCTGTGTTGGTGTGAACAATATCTTGTCAGCCAAAGCGCGCAGACAGGTAGCTTTTTGGTTGGGGACCTCAACACAAACCAGATTTGTTGGCTGTATCACAGCCGGTTCGTGTTCCAAACCGGCTGTGTTGATATTATCACAGCCGGTCCGTGACACGAACCGGTTGTGATACTGGCTCCCTCCAATAAAAATGACTGTCAGCCTCCTCACTCTCTTGCGTTTGGGCCATTTTGCATGGTCAGGGAGCTTGCGACGAACTTCCTCAACAATTGAAGGTTAGGACGTCCTCACTGTCTATTGTATTTTTCATTTCCCTCATCATGATGATGTAGTTTGGTGCATTGATGAAGGCCATGTGCACTAGCTAGCCTTAAGCATTGATATCCCACATCATTTACTAATAAACTAACTAGGCTTAGGCATTGTTGGCCACATCATTCACTAATAAACTCTATAAATATGACAGTGTTATGTCGTGGTACCGTGCTATTCATGTGTTGTGCCCACACCATTGTTTCTATGTTGATTATCACATCGTGAATTGAACGGGCTATGAAAATGAGCTATGTTGTTGAATGGCGCCTATGTTTTCTTTTGAATTATAAATGAGCTATGTGCTTATGTTACCATTGTATATGAACTATAAATGTTTTGATTTAAATCTGATAGCTTGTAAATCATTTATATATTATAGGAATGACCAAGAAGGGAAGATTATCGCATTTTAGAGTGTCCCAAGGTGAAGAAGCTCATGAAAATTTGGCCACTGACTAAGGAGGAAACGCAGAGGATGGAGATGAAAGCCCTTCTGCGTATCTCAACCTTGCGCAAAACAATGAGGGCGAGTTGGACGAGCCTGATGGTGCCCATCCTGAGGGCTAGGTGACTGAGCCTGATGGTACAGTGATGTCACAAAAGAAACGAGGACTGAACAAGATGCTGACCAGCAAATCTACTATTATAGAAATCAATGAGGATGGAGAACCGACGGCTCCAAGTCATGCTACTGCCCGATACAGTACCTCTTGTGGTTGTATCGTGAGGTGTTTAGTTCCTATCAAGTATCGGACCTGAAAAGGAACTAAGGATGACCCATTTGTGGTACCGCATAAACTCAAGGAGTCATGCTGGTCAAGGTTGTTGAGTTGTTCAACTTTCCTCCAGGTACAGATTTAACTCAAACAAGGAAGAAAGCACTTGAGACCATGGCCACCTCTTGGAAATGGCAAAAGTATCAACTGAACAAGAAATTTGTGGAAAAGAATATCGAGCCTGATTGGGATAATGAGTATACAAGTCAGAAAGATTATTGGCAAGAATTTGTTGAGTACAAGATGTCTGAGGCGGCAAAACTCAGTGGCTCACAAAATAATGAGAGAGCAAAGAAGAATGACAAGCCCCATCGCATGGGCCGCAGTGGTTACCGGGTGAAAATCCCAGAGTGGGAAGCGATGATTGATCAAATTATTGGTTCTGGTGCTACCCTTCAAACAGAAGGGTGGAGTGACCGCTCCGTGAGTTACCTACTTGGGAGGGGCTACAGCTTCAATAATGACGGCACACTTCACCCCCCCCCCTCTTCAGACAGTTATGCAGATTAAGCCAGAGGATCCAGGAAGCACACGAGGAGGTCATTCAAGGGACTTTCGTGCCCGACAGGGAGAATGATGAGTTGACCCGTGCTCTTGGAAATCGCGAGCACCCAGGTCGTGCACGGGGTGTTGGGCTTGTGCCTTGGGGCCTAGGCTTCCCAGGTGATGCCTCCACGTACAGGAGCCGATCCAGGAGAAGAGTTCAACAGGTGGTGGCGTGGCAGGATATGATAGAAGTTGTACGCGCACAAGTGTCGGAGCAGGTGCAGGCGGAGATGGATGCAAGAGTGCAAGCACAAGCATTGAGCCAACAACGTACTATTGGAGCAACCGAAGGTGAAATGACCTCGTTTATTTGTTGTTTGCCTTTTGTTTGTATTTTTGCAATGAAATTGATGTGATTTATGTTCTTGGTCATAGGTGAAATGAGCCCCACGTTCAATCCGAGTAGCTGTGTGAGTATTGGAATGCCCAAAGCAGATACAAGTGTCAAGTTTCCTGTTGACAACATCAACAAACCTACACCATGCAAGCTCTACATGCCCGACAAGTTATACCGTACCAAGGTTACCGTCGAACAAGCACATCCGTCAGGAGAAGGGGTCGTGCTTCACTATCGACCGCTGCCTGAGCACTATGCAAAGGTTACCATCGATGCAGTAGAGAAGAACCGGTTTCGCAAAGTGGAGATGGATATACTCGGGGAGGATGACAAGAAAACACTTGGCCAAAACATCGGATGCTTTGTGGCATGGCGGAAGTGCTACATATCTTTTGGTTCAGATTCGAACTCCTCCAGCGATGACAGTCCCGATCCTCCAAGGCCACAAATAAAGGAAATGCCTTTATCCAAGGAACCAGGCCATGGCGATGACGCTCCTTAGACGACACCATCGCCGCCTCCTGCACCATCGACTCAGAGGGCACCATCACCGCCTCTTGCACCAGCATCGGCTCAGAGGGCACCATCACCGCCTCCTGCATCTTTGAGGTGAGCCTCTAAGAGGCTGACGTCTGAGCCATCAGTCAATCAACCTGAGGATCCCGTTGAACCGGCCAAAAAAAAGCAATGAGTGCGAGCATGACTTCACTTCTCCTAGGACGTGATACTAAGCTCATTACTAAGGAAGCACAAGCCTCCTTCCTAAATAAGGCCATGATGAGAAAGCCAGGGGAAGGCACTAAGACCCGCCCCTAGAAACTTGAAACAACAATGCAACTTCAAGCTGGTGATTTCGGGATTATAGAGGAACAATTAAAGGAACTTCAAAGTGGAATGGATATTGAAGCAGCCCCTTCGATTTGGCTGTATAAGTTTGGGAATGATCTAGTGTTCCCCAGCCAAGTCTCGAATCTAACACCGAGATTACGAAAGCTGCATACACACAACAAGTCAGTAACTTCTGAAGAATTTGCACTTTCTTACAAGGATCGAGATGTGCATAAGGGCGATGGCCACACTTTTGTGAATTGGAGGTCGGTGTATGAACTGTTCCAAAAGCAAGCCCTCGACATTCCAATCTTGAGCATATGGACCTTGTAGGTGTTGTTATATGCAGTTGTCAATTTACATCTTATTGATGCCATTGCATTGCACGTCTAATATTTTATTTTCACAGGATGGAGTCTCAGTTAGCTTTCCAAGGAGGGAAACACCATATTGCCTTCATGGACGGGGACTGTTATACAAAAGTCGGGCACATTTGAGCACATCTATCATTGTATGCTTAAGCTGCAAGATGGGAAACACATACTCCTTGCATACCATTGCCAGTAAGTCTGTAACTAACCCTGCAATTCCTTTTCTTACCATTTCATTGCACGTCTAACATTTTGTTTTCCCCGTAATTATTATAATGCAGCTACCATTATGTTCTCATTGAAATGTGCCTCGACGTGAGTAGGCTTTATATTTATGACTCCAAACGTAGAGAAAGATCATACATCCAGCCTCTCATTGACATGTTCAACAAGTAAGAAAATATGGCATTTAACCTTCCTATCTAGTTAGTTTAAGTTTTCATCAATATCATAAATATCATGTAGTTCGAGAAGTTCCGTAAGAAAAGCAAGATGCATAGACTTTTCTGGAAAGATTTTGAGGTAATCGAGCCCAAGAAGATCCTATGGCAGCCGGAGGGAACTGATCAGTGTGGGTTCTATGTATTGAATTACATGCAACACATATGTGGACCTGATTTTAATCCTGAAGATGAGGAGGTTCGTTTGAATGAAATGGTCACATGTGATTTTCTTGTCGAGCCTGAATAGTTTTCTAATTTGAGCCTGAATAATTTTCTATTGCAGCAAGCATTTGAAAAGAATGAAGATACAACTTTGACACAAAGATAATTGCGATGCAGGAGCGACTAGCTGGGTGGTTAATGGAGAACGTCATCGTAGATGGCAGCGAGTATTGTGTCATATAGGTAGGTGTTGAAGTTGTGACATGATCATGGGTGCTTCAACTTGAGAACATGTCATATCAACTTGTGTGCTTGAACTTGTGATGAGAGAACTTGTCATAACTTTGATCTTGTAATATTAATAATGCCTTGTATGATCTTTTTTGTGTTGGTTGAAGCTATGTATATATTATGGGATTTCTGTTATATATTGCAATATATTATGCTGCCGAAATTGGCCATTTATTATATTGTAATGCCAAAAAGTGGCCAACACAGCCGGTTGGTATTCCCAGCCGGCTGTGTTAGGACCACCATCCCAGCCGGCGAGAAGATGCAATCGGTTGTGTTGCTACACATAAAACAGCCGGCTGGGTTCACCAACCGGCTGGGTTGCGGCGCACATCACAGTCGGCTGGGTTTACCTACCGGTTGTGTTGCGTCACATAACACAACTGGTTGGTGTGCCTAACCGGCTGTGTTAGGTGACGCAACACAGCCGGTTGGTGAACCCAGCCAGCTGTGATGGGGCTTTTTCACAGCCGATTGGGAACCGACTATGTTGAGCCAAGCAACACAGCCGCTAGAAATCAAACGCCTTGCAAAACCAGCTATGAAGGGGGTTCCGATGCGGCTGTGATAGAGTAGGTGTAGTAGTGCATAACCCTCCCTAACGGGAAAGCCTCTTAGCCAAGTCGACTTCCCAATAGGACTGGGCTATACGCCATCAATGCAACCCCTCTTGCCCATTTGGTAAACCCATCATTCACTTCCTAGGTGGTCTCTCCATCTTCCAAATAAAAGTCATATTATCTCATCATTAACGTATCGTTCGGAACACAGAGTGAATAAAAGTAACCATGATCATGTACCAAACCCATTGTGCCAACTAAGCATTATCTACCATCAAATTAATTAATGACCCAGTTTCTAACGTATGTCAACAGAAAACTAGGCATCGTCCTTAAAAGGATCCTATCAAAGTTAATGCAAGCGATAAAAATAAATAGTGTAATTAAAATGCATTTTAATTAGGTATAAATGGAAATGACCAAGGAACAATTGCCTTCCTCAAAACCTGCTGCTGCTCAACTTTTTCATAGACTTGATCTTTAATGAACTCCTCTATCGACATGTTTTCTATGCATCACTCTATCACATGCAAAGAAGACAATATAACAAATAGGAAATAATACATCAAACAGGGGAAACAGAAGTAAACAATCTCGCAGGAATGAAAGAGAGAGAAATATTGGTATGAGGGTTTCCTTACATCAACCCAAGGCTCTGTGACTATCCCTTGATGATGAAGAAGCTAGTGTTTGAGCTCGAGACCTGCGCACTGCGGCTAGGGATTTGGGGGAAGGAGTGGCGGTGTGGTGTATCCTCAAATAGGCTGCAGGACGGGGTCTTGACGAGCTGGTCAGCGTGAGGCGGTGCGGACTCGTCTCATGTTCGATCCGAGAGGCGCAGGGAGAAGCCGGAGGAGGGAGATGACAGGCAGGCCCCGTTGGCTAGTGAGGGAGAGTGGGAGAGAACTCTGGGGGGCTGGGTTGTGCCACCAGGGGAAAGAAAATGGGCCGCGAGAGCCAGGTTGAGCTAGTAAAAAGGAGAAAGAGACCCATAAAGAACAGTAAAATGTAGAAATTTACTGGAAAAGAGTTTAAAGATTATTTTTAAAATTCACACAAACAACATTTTGAATTCGACCAAAAATTCAAATTCAACAATCAAAGTAAGAGTATGCTCCAGTATGAATGCATCAATAGAAGTGTGTTTTACTATATTTTGTTTTAGTTCTTACTCATAAAAAGGATTTATATGGCTTGGGAAACAATAAGTCCAAGAACTTTATTTGAGAATTGAATAAAAATTCTGAAATATTCAGAATTATTTAGAGAGTTTCCAATTCAATTTGTGATGAAATTTAGGGTGTTACAAACCAACCCCCTTAAAGAGAATCTTGTCCTCGAGATTCAAATGATTCCAGAAAGATATGGAGAAACTCGAACATTAACTCATCCTCTCTTTCCCAAGTTGCCTCATCTTTTGCATGTTGACTCCATTGTACTTTGCATATCCATGGTATTCCTTTCAGATGTTTCTATGATTTTAATTGGATACTCTGTATAAGTCAGATCATCCGGCACATTCAGTTCTTCCAAAAGTAATTCTTCCTCAGGCACTCCAAGATACTTTTTCAGCTGAGATATATGAAACATATCATGCTAATCAGACAACCTCGCTGACAATTCTAACTTATAAGCCACTTCTCCCATTCTTTCTAGAATCTTGAAAGGTCCAATTAATCTAGGTGATAATCGGTCTTTAACTTTAAATCTACGCAAACCTCTTATAGGAGAAACCTTTAGATACACATAATCACCTACCTCAAAGGTCAACTCTCTCCTTCTGGTGTTTGCATAGTTTTTCTGCCCGGACTAAGTTGTTCTCAATGCTCTCTGATAATCCGAACCTATCTTTCAGCTTCTTGTAATACCTTTGGTCCAAACACCCTACTCTCACCAGCTTCACTCTAATACAAAGACGTTCTGTACTTTCTACCATACAAGGCTTCGAGCGGTGTCATCCTAAGACTCGCCTGATAGCTGTTGTTATAAGAAAGCTCAGCATAAGGTAAACTTTTATCCAAACTGCCTGCATGTTTCACGGAAAACTCTATCTATTCTGGTGTGGATGGCAACCAGGCACACGCTATCAACATATCCTCCAATATTTGATAGGTTCTCTCTATTTTACCATCAGTCCGTGGATGGTAAGCTCAGCTGAAATTCAACTTTGTGCCCATCATCTCATGCAGCTTCTGCCAAAATCGAGAAGTAAACTGAGTACCTATGTCAGACACCATCTTTTTAGGTATACCATGTAAGCAAACAATCCTAGACATATACAACTCTGCAAGTCTGGCTCCAGAATGGGTGGTCTTCACAGGAATAAACTGTACCTCCTTGGTAAGTCGATCGACAATCACCCATATTGCATCATATCTTGCCTGAGTGTGGGGTAGTCCCACTATGAAGTCCGTGCTGATTCCTTCCCACTTCCACTCAGGTATTCTAAGCGGTTGAAGCAATCCTGCTGGTCTTTGGTGTTCAGCCTTCGCCCTCTGACAAACATCACACAAAGCCACATGTTCAACTACATCTCTCTTCAGCCCATACCACCAATATCTTTCTTTTAAATCCTGATATATTTTAGTGCTCCTAGGATGAATAGAATATGCAGAATCATGAGATTTTTTTAATATCTTCTCCGTAATAGACTCGATATCAGGCACACATATTCTTTTTTCTAAACCATATAATGTCGTGATCATCCTCATAAAATTCAGGGGCTCTACCTTCTTCTCCTTAATTTCCTAAATCTTAGGATCATTTAGCTGACCATTGCAAATCTACTACTCAAGTGTAGAATCCAACTCCATGGTTACACCTTTTCCCTAATTAGGAAATCATAAATTCAGCTTTTCCATCTCTGCACAAAGCTCTGGTTGTAACTGGCGCCGAATCAAAAGATCGGTCTGTGACTTCCTGCTCAAAGCATCTGCAACTACATTAGCCTTACCAGGATGATAGTTGATCCCCAAATTAGAATTATTAATTATTTCCAACCATCTCCTCTGCCACAAATTCAAGTCCTTTTGAGTGAATATGTACTAAACTTCACTAAACTTTGCATACAACTGATGCTCTCCGAGTTTCTGCAGGACTAACCTCATATGTTCCTCATGTTCTTCCTCATTTTAGAATAAATCCGAATATCATCAAAAAAGACCACAACAAAACTATCCAGGTACTCCATAAACACCTTATTCAACAGATACGTGAAGTAGGTTGGTGCATTAGTCAAACCAAAGGACATCACCATGTACTCATACAACCCATACCTGGTGGTGAAAGTGGTCTTGGGGATATCTGACTCCATGATCCTCAACCGATAATAACTAGAACGCAAATCAATCTTTGAGAACACTTTAGCTCCTCTCAACTGATCAAATAAATCCTCAACTCTAGGCGATGAATACTTATTCTTAGTGGTCACCTGATTCAGGGATCGATCATCAATACACATCCTCAGAGTTCCGTACTTTTTATCCACAAATATCACAGGTGCACCCCGTGGTGAAGAACTAGGATGAATAAAACCAAGTTTATAACAATTTATTTATTTGTTTCTTAACTTCTTCTAGTTCATTCCTGGCCAATCTATAAGGTCTTTTAGATATGGATGCAGTACTAGGTGAAAGCTCAATAACAAACTCAATATCACGGACAGGTGACATACCAGACAGATCATCTGGAAAGACGTCCGGATAGTCACAGACCACTCTAATATCCTCCAATAAAATTCCCTTGGCCTGATTCAGTGCACAATCTAGGGTTGAAGGTAATGTAGCCACAAATTCCACTTGTTCCCCCTCTGGACTAGTAAGAACCACTAACCTCTTAGCACACTAAATGATTCCATTATGCTTGCTCAACCATCCCATTCCCAAGATAACATCAATTCCATAGGACTCCAAGACTATTAAATTGGCACAAAAAACTTCGCCCGCAATCTTAGGCCTAACATTAGGATACATGTATGATGCCCTCATATCCCCCCCGATGAACTAGCATTTGTCTTGACATGGTTTACATGAGGATTCTGCCTAGGTGCACTGTTGTTCTGGCCCTAGGGATTCTACGCACCCCTCTTCAGACAGTTGTTTGCATAATGGTCAGGATTACCACACTTGAAGCAGGTTCAGGAAGTAGTAGCATTGCCTAGGGTTGTAGGTCTCACTGGAGTATGGACTGGGGTATTCTTGTGGTTTTGCTGGGCACCTTGCTAAAAGTTGGGGCACTGAGGCAGAGGTGCTGAACGCTGACCCTTTCCAAACTGACCACCCTGTCCACCAGAGTGAAAGGGAATGCTCTGCCGTGGTAGCACAAAGCGAGGGCGAGTGTTACTACCTGATTGCGCTGAGGCACTGAACTTCCTCTTCTACTCTCCAAGCTCACGATGCTTGTACTCCAATGCAATCACCTTATATAGCAACTTCTGAAATGATGGAAAAGAAACAGTCATCAACGGAATGTGGAGTGGCAAGACCAATCCCTCCAAGAAGTTCTCCTACGTCTTGTCGTCCTTATCCACCTCCTCAGGTGTATAGCGAGACAATTGAATGAACTTGTCTCGGTACTCACTGACTCACATGTTCCCCTGCTTAAGAGCGAGGAACTCCTTCTTCAACTTCATGAGACCAGATGTAATGTGCTTATCCCTGAATTTGTCCTTGAACTCCTACCAGGTCTTGGTGCCAGCATTGTGTAAGCATCCCACCAGTCTGCAGCAGATCCTTCAAGTCGTCCTGAGGCATATAGACCTTCTCTCAGTTAGTGCAATGGGTGATTGTGAGCATCTTCTCCACTGTCTTCAGCCTATCATCAGCCTGAAGCGGATCAATAGCATGAGAGAACGTTAGGGGCTTGTGGCTCATGAACTCTCTATGCCTATCCCTCGGTGGCTGTTACGGCTGTGGCAGGTTGTTGATGTTGTTGTTCAGTTGATTCTGCATGGCCACCATGGTGTCGGTCATGGTATGGAGAACCTGCATATGGTTTGCAAGGAACTGATCCATCCCTGCTGGTAGAAGTGGCGGCTCGTGCTGTGGTCACCATCTGATTGATAGAAAGATGAGTCTCAGATAATTGTGATAAAGAGATGAATAACAAGATAAAGAGTTGCAAACTCTAATTAAGAAACTCATAACAGTATCATAATTATTGAGAAAGAATATATTAGATGGTGGTGTGACATGGATTAGCTCAAGACAGATTTTGCAGCTATACCTCTTAAACCGTGTATCCAAAAATTAACAAGAATTCTCAAAACATATCTTATGAAATTCTGAATCTACCCCAACTTGAATCACCTCAAACGGACATACTTAGCTCGAGATATAAATTGAACAACAGTACTGTGTCAGGCTGAAATAACAGATTCTAAACCTTATATTACTAGGCATGTTTCTCTCGGTATAAATATCCAAAAACCATGAGAAATTCCCAGAAAATAACTTATCAACATACAAAGCTAACCTAACTGGTTTCATGTCAATATGTGTTGTGTAGCTCCAAAAATCGTAGAAACAGTGCTGATGTGTTAGGTAGTGACGCGAACAGAAATCATTAGCATGAGATTTAGATAATAGATAAAATTGGGATTGATGAGGAATTAATTTGAGAGATAACAGAAAAAGAAGATATAACCCAACACTAATTTATTAACTATATTGATTTAATTTATTTAGATATGGGCATCACTCCACAACTAAACACAATCATCACAAAGATCCAAATCACACATCTTGCACCAAATCAAACACAAGCAAGCACACCTAAACAAAATCTAAAGCAATGGTTCGACCTTCACGATGACTCAAAACTATCGTGTAATTATTTCAAGGGAGTAAACCTATCTTAATGGATATAGGCCTTAAAACTAGGAGAGCCATCGATGGTGAAACAACTCAATGGGATAGAACAACTCTAAAGACATTAAAATGGGATTAAATAGCATTAATAGAGTGTAGAGATCAAGGTGAAGGTATTGAAATAGCATCAAGGAGGGGATAAATAATCAATTATCAATATTATATATATAAGTCAAAAAGAACAAGAATTAATTAGAACATGGTGAAATAAGTATATTATCCTTCAAGAAGACCATTGCTAATCTAAGCTTACGGTATAAAGTCAACCTGACTCTGATACTACTTTGTCACACCCGATTTAAAAGGACAAATCGGTTGCATTTTCATATGTGCACTGGATCAGAAATACACACATATGATGAACAATAAGTGAATAACCATAACCAAGTCTCATCAAACCAATAGTAAGGTGTTTATTACACCTCAGATTGACACAAATGTCTAGCGGAAGCATAAGTGAAACGTTTCTCTAAAAAACGTAAATAATAAAGTCACATCTCCACAGGCATGTTGACTGGGAGTACATACCATACTCAACAAGGGAGAACAATAAATAACTTGCATGGTTTTATAAAGTGGAATCCTGATTGGATAATAGCAATTAGAAGTTTTAGTTGGTCAAATTTTATTAAGCAGCTAGTTACTAGCAATGAAAGTATATAGCAACCCACAATTAATATAGAGCTTCATTATACCATCATCATCTTCATCAAGTAACTATGATTTAATTACGAAGTTCAATCAAATTAATCATGTGAGGATCCAGGTCTCTCATTTCCGCCAGCATGGCTGTTATAACAGTTTTTAACACTCTGGAGAGGTTGTACAATTTTACCCACAAGTCGCGTAAAAGGTCCTAAGAACTTTCGACCCAACCACGCTACACCACACAAGCGTGTATCACACTATTGAGGTGTGATAGCATAAGGATGCTACGAGGCCTTTACAAAGATTCGCTAGCAAATGACAGCCCGCTGAGGTTTCCTGTCAAAGCAGACGATAACCCTCCCTAATGGGTAAGCCTCTTAGCCAACCCGACTTCCTAAGAGGACCCAGCTATACCCCATCAATGCAACCCCTCTTGCCCTTTCGATAAGGCCATCATTCACTAGAGTCTCTAATTAATTAGTCAAGACCAGAGCCATGTAGTCCTTGTGGTTGAACGGACTTCCTAGGTGATCGCTCCATGTTCCAATTAAAAGTCATATTATCCTGTAATTAACACATCATTTGGAACATAGAGTTAGTAAAGGTAACCATGTTCATTTACCAAACCCATTGTGCCAACTAAGCATTAACTAGCATCAAATTAATTAATGGCCCATTTCCAAGGTATGTCAAGAGAAAACAAGGCATCGTCATTAATAGGATCCCATCAAAGTTAACACAAGTGATAAAAATAAATAGTATAATTGAAATACTTGTTATTTACGTATAAACAGGAATGACCAAGGAATTCTTGCCTTCCTCAAAACCCTGCCGCTGCTCAACTTCTTCGTAGACTTGATCTTCAATGACCTTCTTGATGGACATGTTTTCTACACATCACACAATCACATGCAAAGAAGGCCATATAACAAATAAGAAACAATACATCAAACATGGAAAATATAAGAAAAGAATCACAAAAAAACACATTTTACTCTTTGCAAGGATCACATGAGTCTGAGGATCGCTAAAAACGGAGTTAAAATGAAGAAGATATGGCTTAAACAAGGTTCAAGGGCTTACATGTGAAGAAAACTAACTTCTAGGGGCTTTCCTACAGAAACTGAGGACTGAGAACATAATTTTATAACAAAAACACAAGGGCGCAATAGCAAAACTCTCAGTGAAGGACTATGGGTTTGATTTTAAAAGGACAGGGTTAGAATTGTGAATAAAAGGATAGTTTGCAATTACTTTTGAGCTATATTGGATGTCGGGTTCATTCTTTGAAACTCTAGTTTGTTTTGCAAAACGTCCCAGGTTGGTTGGAGTTGATCGTTCCCTTGCGCGGCTGACTCGGATCTGGACCATCGGTTCACTATCGAATGGCCCTAGTTCACTAGTTGAGATGGGCTCGCCGGAGACATCGAACCGGTGGTGGCGCATCGCCAGAGCTATGCGTTTTCGGGTCTATGGGCCATGGTTTTTAGTGATTCAAAGCCCTAGAGCAACCAGGGATATCAGAGAACTCATTTGGGTGGTTCTCATCGAGGATTGGGCGGCAGACAAGGCCGTCGACAAGCAATGGCGGACGGCAAAGTATGGCGAGGCCGTGCAAGCGTGCAAGAACAAAAGAGAGAGAAATATCTGGTATAAGGGGTTCCTTACATCAACCCGAGGCTCCGCGACTAGCCCTTGACGACGAAGAGGCAGTGGAACGACAGTTTGATGGCGGCTGGTGAGAGCTAGTGTTTGGTAGTGTTGAGAGCTTGAGAGCTGCGCATTGCGGCTAGTGATTCGGGGGGAAAGGTGTAGCGACGTGGTATATCCTCAAGTCGGCTGTGGGATGGGGTCTCAGTGAGCTGGTCAGCGAGAGGCGGTTCAGACTCGTCTCATGTTCAATCTGAGAGGCGTGGGGAGAAGCCGGAGGAGGGAGATGAAAAGCAGGCCCCGTTGGCCAGTGAGAGAATGTGGGAGAGAACTGGGAGCTGGGTGGTGCCAGCAGGGGAAAGAAAATGGGCTGCGAGAGCCAGGCTGAGTTGTTAAAAAAGGGGAAAGAGGCCCATAAAGAATAGTAAAATAAAGGAATTTACTGGAAAAGAGTTTAAACATTATTTTTAAAAAATCACACAAACAACAATTTGAATTCAACCAAAAATTCGAATTCAACAATCAAAATAAGAGTATGCTCCAGCATGAATGCATCAACAAAAGTGTGTTGTCCTATATTTTTGTTTTAGTTCTTACTCATAAAAAGGATTTATATGGCTAGCAAAACAATAACTACAAGAATTTTATTTGAGATCTAAATAAAAATTCAGAATTATTTAGAGAGTTGCTAATTCAATTTGTGATGAAATTAAGGGTGTTACAAGCTCCCAACTAGGGTTCAGGGTTCAAGCAGGAAACTATGTTAAGGAGCTGATCAAAATACAGATACAAGGCCCCCACTCATCACAACGAACGGTGAGCTTTCCCACTAGCCTTCACAAGAGTAGCACAATCATGGAGAAAAACAAAACAAAAAGGATCGTATAGTATGATTTTGGTGAATTGATGACAATGCGATTAAATGACTGATGTGCTTGTACAAGATTGTGAGCATGGTCTTATTGTCATATTCATTATGGAATATTAGCTTATATATTGAACATCCATTATATGACTCACATCAATTAAAAAGGAAGAAATATGCATGATCTCAAGATTATGCTATGTGACTGAATGACAAAGTGATCAAAGGACTAATATGTCTAACCAAGATTGTGAGCGGGTTGTTATTCTTATATTCACAAGCAACATTGGCATACAAGGTGAATATCTATTATATTGCTCATAACAATGGAAGGCAAACAAATATGTGATCCTAGAATGATATTATGAACAACAATGACAACCAAAGATTGAGTTAAACATAGAGATGGATTTCATAATGAAGATATATGTTGGCAAGTCTCTAAAATAATTGATAGGCTTGATTGACTAGTAAAGGAACCATCTATCAAACAATGGGTTTATTGTGAAAGAAGATTCTCATATGCATATAGTGTTTTGCAATTCATGTGAAGCTTGGTTGGCCGAATGGTGAAGGTGTTATCTAGTACAAGGTAAGGGTGAAGAACAAGTGACGACTTGGCCACAAAGAACATAGCTAAGGTGAGGATCCAAGCCAAGAGATGATCACCGAGGGATCAATGGTCAAATGAGTACCATTTGGAAACAAAAAAATATGTTATGATCACGGTCAAATGATTATCATTTTAGAAATAAAAAATATGTTATGATCGATAAAGTGGAGTGACATGCGATTAAAAGATTAGTGATCTTGGAAAATGGAATATCTCAAGTCACTAGCTCAAAATTGGATTTGCTCAAGTACAATAGAAATGTTGGAAGCGCTCAAAGTGGATAATGATCAAAGTATGGTATTGATGAACATAAAACAACTCAAGTGGATTTCATTGTATTTATTCTATGACTTGAGTATTGGTATGCCATACTATCAAGAGGGATGCAACATTTTCTTATTGAAAATTAATCAAAAATGCTCTTAGGTGACCTATGAGATAATAGCCTTTGAGTGACTTAATGAGACTGGTAAACATCCTAGCTCTGCTAACAATGGTTGGTTCAACCTTTCGGATGAACTAATAATCCTTTTGTGAGTTTTGGGTGCTAATAGGTACAGGCGGTTAGATTCCCTGTTACAAGCGTTCTACTCCCTGTAGGCTAACAGCTAGTTTTTTCAAACAAAGCCGATCTAAACACCTGATAGGCGGTCTAAGACGGTTGTCCAATGGCTAGTTGGGATTGAGCTGAGTATTTATACCAAATGGCTCTCTCCTTCGTTGATGTTGGTTCCCTTGACCTCCTACACGCCCAAGAACACTAGAGAAGCCAACCAAGCTCTCCCTAACCTATCTTTGTGAGATTTGTGAGATTCAAGTCATATCTTTGAGTTGGGTTGAGAGAGTGAGCTTTGTGAGTTCAGTGAGAAATAGAGAGCTAAGAAGAGCAATTCATAGCTTGAGCACCTGTGATTCGTGTCACTAAAGAGTTGTTGCATTTGCTACTCTTGGAGGTTTGGCCTCCTAGACATCTAGGCATCACCCGCTAGCTCCCAAGGTGTGGGGAGCAGTGAGAAGTCTGTGAGGGTTGCGCTTCGCCTCCGCAAGGGTAGAGAGATGAAAAAGACTCCGCCCAAAGAGTTTCTCAACGGAGAGCAGGATCCTTCGTGCTAGGAGTAGCACGTGGTGGATCCGAACTTTGGTAATACAAATCTTGTGTCTCCCTTTATATTTGCCTCACTTGTTTATTTCTAGAAAATATTGTGCTTCCGCTTCGATGTACTTGGGTGTGGTTATCTTGTTTGTAGGGACTCTATATCCATTGTAGAAGCCACTCCCCAAGCTGCATTTTTGCTAGATGTTGTTTTGCCGGTTGAGTTGGATTTTGGTGCCTCTCTGTGACAGGTGGTCTAACCCCCTGTACAGGCGGTTAACCGCCTGTGCCGAGTGTTGATGATCCATAAGTGCTAAATATTATCGTCAACATCTCAACAAAAATACTACTTTATTATTATATTTAGTTAAAGATGAACTAGTTTCACTTGTATTTTGTCTTTATGAGATTTCAGGAATACAAATTGATAAATGGAATAAAAGCATAGAAAAGAATAGATAATATTCCATCCAAGTATAAATTGAGAAAGACACACAAGGCAAAGTCAACAGAGGCGCTCGTAAGCAAAAACGGCCCAAAGAGGACGCCCATGATCCACCACCAAAAGACGGAGGCCAGGCGATGGTGATGGGGGCCCAGCCGGCCCATGTGGGCCTGGCCAGCCCCTGGGTAAGTTGGCTGGGACCCCCCTATGGTGAGGTGGTTGTATGGCGGTTGCACATGTCAGTTTCACCTACTACCATAATTGAAGATGCTCAAACCGACCTCGGAGGCCTATATAAGCAAAGGCAAACCCCCATGTTCATTCAATTATATTCAGTTGGCAAAAGTACCTAGACCACCATAGGAGCCTCTCTTGTACCTAATTATTATAGATCTTTATTAATTATTCAGAGTTATTGTATGAAGTTTATGCTATATTTACAGTATATATCTTCATATCTTGTGGTATCATGAATAATATGGTGTATTGAGGGAATTAATAATCTATTTGGATATTATGTTTTGGTGTGCTTTATGCATAATTATAGGCTTTTCCTTGTCTATCCTAGGGTAGGAGTCCTGGGGATGTTAGAAAAGTCTTTTTATGTGCAAGCGTGGTGGTTGGATAATATAAACTCCCCTAGATATGTCCATTGTTTACCAGTAATGAGAGGAAGACAACAAGGCATGACAAACTTAGTTTTATGGATATTTGGGCCATTGAGATGGGCTGGATATCCCGGCGTCCGCGCTACTGCTTGTCGGCGTGGCCGTCCTCCTCGTCTCCTCCACAGCTCCCTTCTTCTCCTTCTCGTCTTCTTGCTGCTCTGGTAGTGGTGGTGCAAGGGAACAGGGAGGATTTGGCTTGAGCTGCCCCCGGTCACAGATTGAGAAGGAGGCAAGCTTTGGTTGCTGCGTATGGAGAGAGTAGAGAGATGAGGGTGCTGCTGCTGCTTGCTGCGGTGGTAATCTGAGAAGAAGTAAGAGCTGGTGGTGGCTTGCTACTGCGGTGGAGAAGAAAAGAGAAGGGAGAGGAGCTGCTACTTGCTTCAGGTGGAAGAAGAACAGGGGAGAGGGGTGGATGTGTGCGGCGGCGGCAGACGTGGGAAGGGGATGAGAGGAGTGAGAGGGATGGAGGGATATTTATATGAGGTAGTTAGGGTTAGCTCAAGTGGGCTTAGCAAATGGACCAATATTATGGGCCACAATATAGCTAGCCAGTGAAATAAATTCGATATGAATTTATTTTGTATACTTGGTACATATAATTTAGACTGTATTTTCCGGAACGAATCAATTACAAATTAATTAATCCCAAAAGCCGAAAAATAATGTCGTGATTCAAAATTAAGCCGACGATGAATTTCCAAAAATGATTTAGTCCATCCTCTGAAATCAAATCAGTTCATATGGAATTAATTCGAAGAGTCGGAGAATAGACGAATCCATTTAAGAAATATTCGGGACATTTGGAAAAGGGATCGACTGAGGTGGTTAGCTGGTCAGGTTAGCTAAGTGGTTAGCAGGGTCATTAGTGGCTGGTTAGGAGGTTAGGTAGGTTAGCGAGCATTTGATTTAAATTTGAGTGCGAGCTCAAATTTAAATCACACACAAGGATCCAAATAGAAATCCGAATAAAATCCAAATGAGCACACTAACGTTTAGTTGTCCTTAGCAAACAAAATTAAATTTAAAACATTTCTAGGAGTTTTAGGAGAGAAAAGAGAGCACACTTAATAGTTCAAATAAAGTTTTTCATATTCACACAAAAAGTTTTAAAAATTTCACATTTTTCAAACACCCAAATTTCCGGACTATTACATTGATGGACCAACCTCTAATTTGACCCAAGCTCTTGTAATTACCTAGAGCCATGGGGCTTTCTGTGTTTCTGCTTTTAACTGCTGGTAAGTGCTCTATGTATTTCTGTTAGAGATACTGATTGTAAACCAAAACAGCTAATGGTGTGTACTGTTGCATCTTATTTATATTAATTTTGTACTGAACAACAACTGATTACTTGATTACTGAATATGGTGTGTGTGTTGTTGCATCGTACTTATATTAAGTTTGTACTGAGTAACTACTGGATTACTGAATATGGTGTGTGCTGTTGCATCTTACTTGTATTATCGAATCTGATTAATTTAGTAATAATGGTGTTTGTTACACATTATTACTAAATAATTGGTTTATCCTTGCATTGCTATGTTTGTTAAATTACTGAATTTTGTACTCAAAGTGTGCATGCAGGCAGTTGGCAAGTGCAAAAGAATTGCTTTGACAGGCTCTTGAGGTGCTAAAAGAGATACCACCTAACGTGGGTCCATCAGCTCCAGCAGTTGCTATCACTGTTATTTATTATTGAGAAACAAAAATAATTCTTGATTGATACACTTGATACTGAAAAATGTAAATTTATGGCAATATATATTACTGGCTTTTGGATATATGAATCACTATATGGCTGAGTCTAGAATTACATGATACATACATATGTCTTCTCTATAGGTTAATCAGATGATACATGATACAGAGGATGAGTTGATGGCCATGTGTATTAATCAGATGCTAGTGTACTGAAATTATCATGTTACATTTATTGAAATGCAGAACCTAGTAGGCACATACTGGAAATATTTTGCTGGGGATAGAGGAACAAGAACTGCCATATGGGTACACTCGGTAGGCATGCTGAATGGTTTTTGGTTGAATACTTGTGCAATGTGCAGTCGGAGTGGAATGACTCCGATCGCTATTCCGATGTGAATAATAATAGGTGTCACATGTGAATGGTTTGTTGATACTGCGAATGATATGGATCTCTCTTCAAATACCAGTTGTCTGGTTCCTTCAACCAAAAACTTTTCAGCCAGTTCAGAAGATGCAGGTTGTTTTCCAAAACAATTGTTAGTCTTGCGATTGGAGGCTCTGCCATGTAGCAGCCGGTTGCGGTGTGAAGCATGTCTTCCTACTATAGTCGAATCAGTGTTAGTGTTGTAACTAGGTTATTGTCCTGGTTGTAATTGGATGCTTCGTCCTGTAGCATTCGGTTGCAATGTGAAGCATATGTCTTCCTAACATAGTTTTAACTGTGTTATTGTTGCAACTAGGTTATTATCTTGGTTGCAATTATGACTCTGACATGTAATAGTAGGTTGCGGTGTGAAGTGGATGTCTTTCTATTATAGTCATAACAGTGTTATTGGTGTAACTAGGTTACTGTCCTGGTTGCAATTGGAGGCATCAACTTGTAGCAATTGGTTGCAGTGTGGAGTCGATGCCTTTTCCTAGTGTAGTTGCAACAATGCTATTTTTGCAACTAGGTTACTGTCCTAGTTGCAATTGGAGGCGCCGACTGTTGGCGCTCCTTTACTCATCGTCAAGAGCGCCTGGTTAGTCACTGTATGCTTAGAAGAATGGTATTCCGCAAGTGCACAGAATAACTCGTTGTAGCATTTCACCATGGTGTGACCTAGGGTATCGTATTTATATACTCAGGGAAGCATTATGGTTAAAGAATATTGAAGAATAGACTGACAACCTTTCCAGTATTATCAACCCACTAACTTAGGGGAGATAACATACCACGTGGATAATGGTCAATGTATGACCGGATAGAAGGCTTGGTAAAGCCAGCGATACAGGAGACTCTCAGACGAAAGAGAAAAGGGGAGGGATGGGAAGATAAGGTGAGAAAGGAACCTATGACACTTCTATACTTGGAGAAAGAACATACTACAGCTTTAGACTAGACTTTTACATAGAGGACGAGGGTAGAGCTTGCTTCGAAGGCTAGAGCGGGAGGAACCCAGAATGGGGTGAGAAGGGGATCCTCCGGGCTTAGCACTATTGTTATGAAAACACCCGAACGTGATGGACTACAAAGGACGACAGGGCTGTCACCACCTGTTGCCTACCACTGTGGTACCGTGGGGTGGAACACACTAACTTAGCTAATGGCAAGTCAGACACCACGTCTGCACTTGACGTTAAGACTTCCCTTGGACGTCTATCAAGAGAGTCCCGTCAACTCGGAACTTTCGATGGCCCGACATAGGCTAGAAAGACCCACAAGATAAGCCCGACAGAGCTAACTAAAGTTCTAACTCTAATTCTATAGGAAACTACTCTCCAACTTAAGACAAAGCTTAGAGAAGGAAAACATGAAGAGTAGAGCTTGCTCATAAGTAAAGAAGAAAACTTTATATTCATGATAATATTCAAAAACAAAAGACAGGATACAAGAGCTTTTACCAGAACATCCGAAGACTCCAAAATCCCAAGGCAAAGCTCAACTCGACCTTGCTCCCAACTACTCCTAAACTACAAAGTGGAATGAAGAGAGAGCTCCTTTTGAGTGTGTGTTCTAAGTGGAGTGTGAGTGTCCTTTTATAGCCTTGCAAGGTCGGTTTCCTGCATGTAGATGACGTCATCCCCTCCATGCAACCGTCAGAAGAAGCTAGGCCCGAGAGGCCGAAGTGGTCGGCCGGCCGGCCACTCCTAGCCTGATTGGCTAGGAGATGTGGCCACCTGTCACCGACTTTTGCATGGATGCTCCTGATCAAGTCTTGAGGTTCGTTGGGTATGGTTTTCTGTGAACTTAGTTCGAGAGAACATGCAGGTGGGCCCTTCAATGCCTTTCGATGTCAGTTGATCAAACTGACTTGGAATTCAAGGTCTAGATGAACATGCACTGTGTTTCTTGTCTCCTGGATCAATGATGTGGCATTTGGGCCAAGTTGATCGTCGGCCGGCCATGCCACGGCCGAACGGCCTGGCTCTGGGCCCACTTATGTTCATCTTTCTTGTGTGTTCTCCTGCAGCCACAAATCATCCAAAACTAGTGAAACTCATTAATTATTAGCAACTTATGTATGGAACATAGCATGATCTTTCCAAAAATGCCGAAATGTTGACGGGCAATACGTGATTATAATGACCGTCAACACACCCCCAAGCTTAAACATTTTCTCATCCTCGAGCAAAACCAAGGTCTTAGATTCGGTGGATCAAGAGTTGCATCAATGTTTATACCCTACAGATACCTGATGTACAAACTACTATTCTAACATTAGTAGATTGAATAAGTTGGCATATGGTAGCGTTCATACCTCTGTTACCTGTGGCGCTTGTTCGCATACACTCGTTCATCTTAGGCGGTTGAGAGCCTGAACAATCGTCCCCAGAGTGTCCCTGCAGTTGTTCAGGGGAAAATTTTTCAAAAGTCATGGTATTTATTCCCAGATGGTACTCTCAATTCGCTCGAATGTGTATAAGTATACCTCACCATCATCTTCCTTAATCTAAGGCTAATATTTGGGACTTGTAGGACGGATGAAAATTGCGTACCTTAGTTACCTTTATTGTCGAGCCGAAGGATGTTTCGCCAGAGTTGGTACTCATCAAGTTCCGTTCTTTAGAATTTATAATTTTCAGGGGAGGGGGAGAGAATGTACTCACGCGTGGAAATCTTGGATCTTTTTTGTACTCCTTATTTTTCACCCCTTTGAGAGTGTGGATTTTCTGTTTTCTTCTTCTTCTCTCTTTTTTTTAAGAAGATAGATATATATATAGGTAATGTATATTCATCACCCTACGCATTGAATATTATTTAACGCGCCCGCGGGGCCCATCTCTCTCCAGTGAGCTAACATGCAGATTTTACTACATACACCCCCGCACTCGTAATTTCGTAATTACCTCTCCCATAACAATAATCTCACGCTCGTGCAGTAAAAGCTCTCTCCCGAAAGCAACACCTAATAATGGTGCTTTGATTGCAAAAGTCAATGCCTCCCTTTTCTGCCTCCCACCACGAACGTCTCTGGATTTCGGCGACGGCGAGATGCCCGCTGGAGCGGCGACCTGCACCCGAGCATGGCATCTAGGGCGGCACTTCCGTTCTCCAATAGATTAATCTCCCAGTCCCAGCGCAAGGGGCGGCTCTACCATGGGCCTCGACGACTGCCCCTCTATGATTTCCTACAGCCCCATCCCCTGATCCCCTCTGATTCCTAGTCTGCCGAAAGATTAATCGAGAAACTTGTGGATTTCTTGCAGCTTTGAAGGAAATGGCGTCATCAAGCAGCACCCTCCGACTTCCACGGCGACGGGATTCTGCCGGTTGTAGTCCGCCCCCAGTCCGTCAATCACGTCGTTGTCATGCTGCGGCCATAAAAGGCTTCGAAAAACTACTCCCTTTCGGTACGCCTGCTGTTCAGTACTACTGCATCCTTTTTCATCTATCATGTGCACGAACCATTCATTTGACTGCACGATTTTATTTCTTGTTTACTTCTTTGGATTTTCAATTTGAGACGTCTTCATATTTGACATGCTTCAACATGCAGGCAGTCCCCCAATCCATTCGTTCAGATATTAATGATCTTTTGGTTTGCTAGGACGCACTCAATCATACCTGCTTCAACGAATTTACTCCCTTTCTTATCCGAGTAGGTGAGTACCGCTGCAAAAAAATTTTAATCTATTTGCTACAGGTTTCATTCTTTTTACTGTAGCATTCTGACCCAATTTGATTTTGAATGTCGTTCACTCCCCACTCATACGAGCCTGGTAATGCATAGGCTGTTCAATGAGACAATGAATTTGCCATGAACCAGCATTCATGTGGGAATCTGACATCAACCCAACTGCTTTTGGGAGCCAATTTACCAAGATTCTTTTATCTACAATTAATCTCCAATTTTGATCTGAGTTTGATTTTGGTAGAGCAAATAACGCTTTATTTGTCATGCTTTTAACTCAGTCCTCGGCCTCTACATCTCCACCATGTCGTGCGGAGCTTGCACGGTGTTAGCCTACGTCGTTTTTCCATGCAGTTTGATAAATTTCAAAATATTTCTGGATCCAATTACCATGTTCTGTCGTTATGAAAATCCTGTTCTGGAGATCCCATTCTGATTTAAATGTTGAGAGAAGAAATACATAGATTAGATAAGTAATTTTTACAGACTGTAAAACATGCTAGTGCGTTGTACAGAACTGTCCGGCATGCTAATGTATTGTCAGTTCGTCTTCAACTAATGCTTTGGACTCCTAACTAAAGATTGCATATCCAATATTCTTGCAAATTCTACTTTGAAGAGAGATGGGCAGCGCTGTGATTCTGTGTCGTAGAACTTATAAGAAGTGGAGTAACTTGTAAGGACTTTTTACTCCTGTGAATATTACTCCTAATTTTTTTGGTTAGTAATTTTTTCCATAATAGAGCATAACTTTCAATCCAATTGGAACCATTCCATCCATAGCATGACCAAGAGTAATGTTTCACATTTAAAATGTGTATGACTAATTCTAAATGATTAGAGAAGTAAAAATAATATTAGAGTAGTAAAAAGAATGTTCGGAGCTATGGTAGCCGGCAGCAAGCAAGTAGTGTCTGAAGATGCATAGTTTTCTTCGTTGATTCATCCTTGAAATAATAATGTATGGGCACGGCAGTATGAAATAATAATTTACTACTTGTTTAACAAAAAAATATACTCCCATTTTTATACATGGAACTGAATGCTTGTATAATTCCATATTTTATAAGGTTACTCCTTTGGATTAATTCTTATACTACAGGGTAGCTTGTTGTGAAAACAGACAAATCATTCCATATTTTATAAGGTTACTCCTTTGGATTAATTCTTTATTCCAAATACTCTCAACAATAATGCCTAAACCAGAGAATGAGTAATCTTATAGAAAAAAATAATAATTTTCATAGCATTAGAGATGAGTATTTCATATGCCCAGAAGTAATTTTGAATGTTGAGAGAAGTAATGCATAGTTAGAGAAGTAATTTTTACAGAATTGTACAACATGCTAGCTAGGCAAGTGCCTTGTATAGTCTTCAGATAATGCTTTGGATCACTGATGAAACCGTTTTTAATTTTTAAATATTAGAAATACTAATTCCTTTTTCATATTAATTAGAATGTGCAAATCACTGTTGTTCCTTTTAAACAGCTGAGCTCTGGACAAGCTTAGAGCCATGTTATTTGTTTTGATTTTTCTCAAAAAAATGCAATGTGATCTGTCAGTGAATAGCAAGCAGAAATTACTTTTTTTTTATGTTGGGAGGAGCAAAGAATGTTAGAGAAGTAATTTTCAGGGCAAGTCAAATCTTAGCAGGTCCTTGAGTATATAAATGCAGGGTAAGTAAAAATAATGTTGAAGTAATTTTCAATTCAATTGAATCTGTACTACATTTCAATCTCCCATGCTGTAGATATTACTTCTTTATGTTTAAAAATTACTCAATGTTATATGCTCTGTGTGAAAAAGACTGCTCCTGCCTCACATTTTCTGCAGGTATGGGCCACTCGGTGACAACAAAGCTAAACGAGAAAGACACATGATTATTACTCTTGGACTCTGTTCCTGCAGCTGCAGGGCATGATATGGGTCAATCGGCCAATGAATCTTGCTTTATACATGAATAATTGAATCTGGTGCTAAACGCTAAAGCATAGCACTTGCCGCGTCGACAATAATCTGCTGCCCAAGCATAGCACTTTGCACTAGCCGCAAGGGACAGGGAGTTCATGACCATGTTTTGTCTATCATTGTACTCAACCTGTTATTTTTCTATTTTACGGTTACAAGTACTGAATATGTATTTTTGTTTGGTGGTAGAACTGTGATGTTTTAAAAGAATATTACTATCATGTTATTATATAAGTAGTGTTTTAATTTGAAACTTAATTATTTCAGGTTATCGAAAAATACTACCGACATTTACCAAAAAAAATTACTGACAGTGAATGTACTCATTTGCTAGTTGGAGAATGCTCCTGTGAGTTTGTAAAATAGTTGTCATTTGAAACATACTCCTCTAGTGACAGTTTGTGGAAAATACTCCTACCAATTCGGTAAATACTCCTAATATTTAGAAGGAGAAACTATTTTTTCAATTGAAGAAATACTATTGTCATTAGAAAAATACTAATCTAGTCACTTGAAATACTCCTCTAGCAGATATGGAAGATATTACTCCTAACTTTAAAAATTACACCTAATAGTCTTGTATCCCTGCAGTGCATTCCAGCCATGTATATACGAGATGTAAAATTACACCTAATTAAAATCGTGAATTAATATTTCAAAAGATAATTACTCATAATGTGAATATTACTTCTCAAGGGTAGAATATTACGCCTAGAGGATATTAATTTAGAACGAAATTAAAATTACTTGCAAAACGAGGTCAGTAATCAGTTTTTAGAAAAGAATTTTGCACTAATCAGGCGCTAATCAAACTGCAGTACCAAAATTAATTAGGCTGCGACCGGAGAATCCCCGCATCTTCAGCCTTATCTCCGCCTGCAATTCGTTGCAGCATGCAGCAAATAAACCGTGGAATCATTAGATGGCCCTATGCATGCAGCATGCTGCCACTGCACCGTGAATGGCTTTGCCGCTTCAGGCCGATGCTGCACCTGCACTCGACGGGCCGCCCCGCTTCCGGCTCCGGCCGTCTCGTCCCTGACGCACAAGGCGGAGGTTCGAGCGAGCAATCGAGGTTCACAGCCATGAACAGAGTATTTACCGCTGCACGCCGCAGATCCATAATCAACTGAATTAGGTTTCTGCAGACACTCACCGGAGCTCCGACCAGAAGCACCGCCGGCGCCAGGAAGTCCACCGATTGGACCAAGCGGCTAGCATATTAAAATGGATGGGAATTACAACGCGAGACGATTTTTACTACCAGCGAATAAAATAGGAGTAAATTCGTGGATCAATTTACTCGCCGGAGCTCAGGCGGAGTCGTGTGTGTATATATATATATATATATAGTATATATATTGGGAGCCTATAGGCTTCCAATATTATTGGAAGCCTTGAACCAGCTGGTGCAACCCAACCACGTCGCAACCAGCCACCTAACCCAACGAGCCAGCCTTTCCTAGAAAACCTGGTCCAACCAGACCACGTCCGATCCCGTGACTCAGCACCGTGTCCTCCCCCCAGCCCGACCCACGTGGCCACGTGCTCTCCCCCTCCCACGTCACACCAAACCAGCACCACCACGCCCTCATCCCCCACGGGCCCACCCGACACAGGAGCACATCGCTGCCCCCATCCTCCATTTTTAAGCATAGAAACTAGCCCTTCTGATCATATACCATATATATGTAGCCATAACCTATTTTTATTTCGCATCCTTCAAATTCCTTTCGTAGAAACTACCTCTCAGATGATATATACTTCACAAGTAATCATATATTCAAGATGAGATTGTATGCTAACCAAGCCACCCCCCTACCACGCAAGCTTTTTGGGGTCACTGGGTCTAGGGTTCTCTATTGTACTTATTAGAACCCATAAACCTTTTTTTTCCTACTTCAAATTCAGGCCATAGAAACTACATCTCAGATCATAGAAACTACTGCTATGATAATATATATGTCACCACAAAGGGTTTTACGCTTCATATCGTCCAAACCGCCCCCCTACCAGTCAAGGTTTGGGGGAGCCGAGGTTTAGGGTTTAGGGTTCAATTCGACAAAACCTCCCCCCCTCCCAGGCATGGTTTCGGGGTTCCGCGGTTTAGGGTTCTCTTCGACAATACCCCTATACAAGGCAACGGTTCGGACAAAACCTCCCCCCATACCAAGCAAGGTTTGGGTGTTTCGGGTTTTACGGCTCAACTCGATAAAACCTCCCCCTACCAAGCAAGGTTTTTGGGTGTTTTGGTTAGGTTAGCCGATTTATATGATAGGGGATTCATGTTATATGATAGGGGATTCTTGTTATATGATAGGGGGATAAGGTTATATGATATGGCTGGGTGTTTCGTTTTGTGGGTCCGTTTGGTGACATCATTTATTATTTTTTTTATTTTTGCGTCTGTGGTTTCAGAGTAGTGCGGCTGTTTCTATTTTTCTTTTTCACCCCACGAGTTTAACATTTATCCCTGTGTCAATATTCTCCTTTTTTTACATAGGTCTATATGCGCATGCCATGGGTGGGGTTTAAGTGCGCTCCTGTATTAAAAAAACAGTACGCTCCTATTTTTTTTATACGTGGTTATTTTTTTTTGACTTTCCGGTTCACGGGTAGGAATCCATTCACCTCTCCCCTCAATTATTCACCCCTCTCCTCACTGTTAGATCTGGCCCAAACGCGCAACCGTTCCCCAACCTCGCACCCTCCCGTCCGCTCCACGCGCGGCCATGGCGGAGGACGACGATTCCGCCGTCGGTGATGCCTCCTCCGCCCCCAGATTAAGCCATTCCCCTCTCTCTGTTGCGGCCGCGGCCGCCGCCGCCTCCTCCTCCTTGCAGCCCAGCATACCCCGTCGCGCCTCTACCCGCGGAACCGATGCTCGGCCTCCGTCTTCTGCTCCCTCCGGTGGCGCTCCCGACGCGGTCAAGTCTGCTGCTGCCGCGACGCCGAATCAGAGCCTTGCTCAGCCAGGTATCGCCGCCGCGTCTCCCAAGAGCCGCGCCCCTCCTCCCCCACCGCATCAAGGGCCAACCTCTTCATCTCCGTCGCCGGATTCGCGCGCCGATGATGAAGAGCCTCTGAGCAAGAGGCAAAGAGGTTGGTACAACAGAAGAAGGAGGTGGCCCAGAAGTCTTCTCTACCAGGCCACAAGTAGCAGCAGGCTCCCCAAAGGCATCCCGTGTGGGTGCTTGATTCGGATGCCGAGTCTTCCAAGAGGATTACACGATCCCAGGCCAAGCACAAGACTTCCAAGAGGGCTACCAATCTACCTCCCCGTTGTCAGGGCCCCAATCCCTACAAGAGGGCTGCTGGCCGTGGACAAAAGCCAGCATCTCAGTCCCATGGATCTGACACTGATGATTTCGAGCCTCCAAAGAAGAGAAAACTGCACTCGGTTAGATTTCAGGTCGTATATTTGACGTCCAGTACCATATAATGTCTATTCACCACCTTTACTTACATCCTGCATTTCCCCCTTGACTTTCATTCTGCACTTTCTGATTGCACCCTTGTTTTTTCGCCAGGAAGAAGTTACTCATGAGGACAAGGAAGCGGAAGCTAGAACCAAACGCCATCGTACCAAAAAGGTTAGTTTTTCCCATGTTTGGATGGCTAAAATTGAGTTTTGTAGGGATGTGTTCATGAGATGTGTTTTTCTGGGTCATTGCGATTGTTATGATTTTCCTGGAAACATGTCTATCATATATATAAGACATGTCTATGATATATACTGCTATGTGAATATATAGAATCATATTGTTTCCTTGGTCATAGTTGTTGTGGTAAATGATTAATTATTTCAATATTGTTTTTGTTCAATTAACATTGTAATTCTGCAATTTTATGCTGCAACTTTTGGGAATCATATATTTGTATGTGTTTGACATATTATCTAAGTTGACTGTGTGCCCATAGTTGAGATCATATACATGCTTCAGGATGGTCATATATACCATCTCATTGCTGCTAGTGTCTTTTATGCATAGGCCATATAATTCGGACATATATGATACTTTGTACATGTATATACGCTTCAGTAGTTTCTGTTTTCTCTAGTTATATTCTTGTGTCTATTGTACTGTACATATTTTTTTCATAGTAGTTTGTAACATTTATGCTTTCCTCTATATGCATATATATACATATTAGTATATGCTCACTGCAAAATATTTATGGTGTCCAGGCTGAGCTCTCTGCTGGTTCACATATATGCTAGTGTTGCATGTGGCGTTTCCTCGAACATTTTTATATATGCCTGTTTCAGTATGCTGATATGGCCCATCATTTTTGTTGTTTAGGATCAAGAGCCTGCTGAGAACAATGAAGCCGGAAGCAAAAATCCTGATCCTATAAATGTATGTTTTCCCCATTCATGGTGGTTGTGTCCCAAGACTAACAGTGTAATTCTGCAAGTTTAGACTGCAATTTCTTCTTCCTTGCCTGACATTTGAGACATGTCTTCTTCCATGTTAGTAGTTGATATTTTCACCTTTTTAGTGATAAAATGTTTACTTCCCATTTTATCAAGGTTTTTATGCTCATTTTTTGCTCGACATTGTTCAAACATATAAGTCCCTATGCTAGTGTCACATTGTTCAAAACATGAATGATTCTTTGCTTCATTAGTTTCTCTTATGCAGTTTATATGCTATTGTCCATGTTTTACTCCATTTTTAGGAATTATATGCTCATTCAAAAACATCTCTGCTTTGCAGGACGAGCTCCCTGGTGGGAAGAAGAAATCGAAGAAATCTCGACGCAAAGGGGCCACCGACAAAACGGTAATACCTCTGCTTCTCTGTATGATTGTCTGTGTGCTTAGGATATGCATGATATGCTGATGTGTGTATGTTCATATATGTCCGGTTGGTTTGTATTCACTCATTGGTGCATAGATATGTCTCATGATGTGTATATATATGACATTATTGTACTATCCATAGGTTACATGTAATGATGGTTGTATGACACATTGATTGACTTTGTATGCCATGGCATGTCTCATGATGTGTATATGTATGATTTTATTGTATTGTCCATATGATACATGTAATGATGGTTGTATGACACATTGATTGACTTTTGTATGTCATGGCATGTCTCATGATGTGTATATGTATGACATTATTGTTCTATCCATATGTTACATGCAATGATGGTTGTATGAAACATTGATTGACTTTTTATGCCATGGCATTCATGTTGTACTCATCTATTTCTAATATCCCAAATTTCCTATCTTTTCAGTGGGATCACCAAAAGCTTAACATCAGATGCATGCCTAAGGACGTCATTGAAGTTTGTTCCAAGCTTAATGAACCACAACGCAGATATGTGGAATCGAAGGGCTTTGGCTCTTTGTTTCATCTCAAGGTTGAAGCCTTCGAGTCGCGAGGTCTGATTGAACATGTTTTGGACCGGATTGACCCAATGACATGACATATCGGGGTGGTCCAGGAAAGACATTGGAGTTCACAAAGGATGTTATCTATCATTTTTTTCGCTTCCCCAATTCTGGAACATTTCCACCACCGAATGATTGGCTCAAAAGCTCAGCAGAGGCTTCCAAGTTCAAAGAACAACTAAATATTGGAACTCAGGGCTACAATGTACATAGGATCAAGCAGCGTGTCTTTCTTGGAGGTACAGATGAGTTAACAATGAGATGCTTCTTTATTATTGTCTTAAATCACCTTCTGTTCCCCAAAGGGACTTGGGATATCAGTAATGAGCATGTTTGGTGGACATGTGACATGGAACGGTTTGGTGAATATGACTGGTGCCAATTGATCTACAACGACCTATGCCACTCTGTCAGAAAATGGCATAGCAGAGACAAGGACCAGCAAACCACAACTGTTTACGGATGCATCCTTATTTTCATTGTAAGTGTCACACTCCCAATCACTGTCTAGTTGTCTGTTCTTTACTGCATGCCATGCCATGACTATATATTACACACATGCCATGCTGCTATGACACACATGCCATACCTATATGAAACATATGTCATGCCATGATACATGACACACACGCCATGCATATATGACACACACGCCATGCATATATGACACACACGCTTTGCTTATATGACAGACATGGCATGTCTATATGACAGACATAGCATGCATATATGACACACATGCATGTATATATGACACTCCTACCATGAATATATGACACACATGCATGTCTATATAACACATGCCATGCCTTCATGAAACACATGCCATGATTATATGACACACATGCCATGCCTATATGAAACACATGCCATGCATATATGACACTCATGCCATGAATATATGACACACATGCCATGCCTATATGACAGGCATGCCATGTCTATGACACTCATGCCATGAATATATGACACACGTGCCTTGCTTACATGATACAGCTGTACTATCTGGATCACCTTTACAATGAGAATGCCCCTGCTGAGAAGACAGCAACGCCGCGCATCCGCTATTTTGATAGCGCTGTTGTGCAAGGGTTGGTTAAGGCTGACTATAAAGACAAGCAATGGGGGCATTGTGATGTAAGTTTGTGTACCGTTTAACCATTTTTTGTTATTATATTCCTTTTCTACCTCTGTATGTAATGTTTTTTTAAACATCTTTGCCTGTAGTTCCGTAGCCGTACAGAGACATGTTATTTGTATGGCCCTGCCATTCAGATACCCCGGCTACATGTATTGCTGGACTACAAGCTTGCCGAATCCAGTGGTGTGCTCACGCATAGATTGCATACTTTCGTATCCCACTGGGA
This sequence comes from Digitaria exilis, assembly GCA_015342445.1. Taxonomy (NCBI): domain Eukaryota; kingdom Viridiplantae; phylum Streptophyta; class Magnoliopsida; order Poales; family Poaceae; genus Digitaria; species Digitaria exilis. The sequence goes on along the minus strand of JACEFO010001326.1, from coordinate 195,349 downwards.
TGCTGAAATTGCAAAATGTGCAGCCTCTATAGAAAGGGGACGGAGATCTCTCGTGTGGAACCAGATCAGGGCTGCAGAAGCTTTGGGCACAATGATCGATCATATATTGGATGCTGAAGGTGGAGACTATGTACGAGATATACCAGATCCGCCAGAGATACCAGATCCGCCATCTCCACCATCTGAAGAGCCTGCTGATACAACCCGGCAGCAGCCTCAACCCGCCCAACGTGGTCAACGTGTGGACGGTACACCAATTCTTTCTCTCATGCATAGTATTGTTATATGTTGTGTTTCCCCTTTGACTAGCTAATGCTATATCAGGTGATTTAGAGGACCCGCCTTGTGATGATAGTGTACATGGTTCAGAAGAGGTTTCTAGGTCCCAAAGTCTGAGCAACGGCTTCTCCAACCTGGAGTCTTTTGCCTCACAATCTGCCCACATATCACGTCGTGCTTGTGAGGAGGGTATGTCTCTTCAACCTCCCACTTTTTTATCAGAATTGTCAAATTTGTTAAATTAATCCGTGCATAGTCAATTTACAGGAAGCAGCTCACACCATGACAGCGCGTACTTGGATGATGTTGCCCACCTCAACGACACTGACTGGGCGAAAAGACTAGATGATGCTGTTAAACGACAGCAGGCACGATTACGTCCTATCGCCAAGACATCACGATCTGCACGCCCTCAAAATCAAGTCAACATGGATGAGACATCCGCTGAAACGGTGGCCTCTCGTGAGTTTCTATGCTACTAACTCTGATATATGACATTCATATATTTACCATGTTATGCATTAACATCTAGCTTTCAAATATACTGCAGCATCTCGGTTTCTGAACCTCAATGATTCCCAAGGATTGCCGCATACAACCAGCTCAAGCAAATTGTTTGGTGGGGACAGCAATGCGAACGCTGAGATGGACAAGGCTTGCACCCGGGTATACATGGAAGTCGGGCTCGATGACTCCGTTGATGTTGAGAAAAGGACTGTGCACCAACCGGAGGCCAAAGGACCTGACCAAACCAAGGTTTTCGCTGCAAATCCACACAAACTGGTTTAATGATTTTCCTTTACATATAGTCCCCTTCCTCATATTTGATCCTATCCTTGCAGGCATCATTCTCCACCGGCCGTGACAATGTTAGCTCTGGTGTAGAAGAACAGCAGCCACAATCTCAACGAACAACACAGGAAATTGAGAATACCCCCGTCACAGAAGGTCCAATCTTTGACCAAACCCCAGTCGCTGCCACTAATGTTGATGTTGCTAAAGTTCTCCGTCCTGTGAGTAACATCCAACACTCCTGTTACTTGTCCCGTAATAGTTAAACTGGTTTATATGGCTAGTTACATACCTATGTATGACAGTGTAGTGCTATTCTTTGCAGACTGGATTTCAGGCAAGTACGGAGCAGCCACAATCTCAACCAACTCAACAGGAAAGTGAAAATACACCTTTCACACAAGGTCCCCAGTTTGACCAAACCCCAACTCCCCGAGAAGCTCCTACTGCTGAAGTTACCAGAGCATCTAATGCTGCACCCAACAAAGATCTGCGTCCTGTGACAAACATCCAACGTTGCTCACCCAAACCTACTTCCAATAAAACTCGACGTCGTGTGAGTAACATCCAACATTGCTTCTTCCTACTTTCTTTTAATAGGTATACAGGTTTATATGGTGAGTTTCATATCTATATATGACAGTTAGCACCGTGCCTATTATTGTTTTTGCAGACCACAGTGCAGCCAGAACCTACGGTTGATATCAAGGATCATCCAATCTTGGATTTTATTAGCGGTCAGTTGCATATACCAAAAACTCAAATTCTGAAAGAATATCGGCAGGTAACCTATATATATATATGTATGTATATGCATGTTACGGTTTGATTTCAGGACCTCTGACAGTACTGTTGTCTTATGAACCAGCAAACGGCCGCAACGCAAGATCCCCAGATTGACCAAACTCTAATGACAGAGAAGACTTCTCAGACAGATGTGAGTTACCATGCCAGTACTGAATGTCCTGCATTTTGTGTCCTTTCTACTATCTATGCCACCCATGTTATGGTTATATGACTCTCTAAATACTACTTTTTTCTGGCACAGGCAAGGGTTCTTTGGGCTACTTCTTCACAACACAATGAGGACAATACTCAACAATCTGTAATTGCTAGGTCAGCGCGGGAGCTACGCACATACATTTGTGCTGTGGATTCCCCCGTTTCTGAGTAAGATACACCATACTGCTCTTATCTACCGCCTGCACAGATATTATATGAATGGAAGAAGTATATGCCCCTTGTATAAGGTCTATATGACTTGTATGTGTAACTATTTCCCTTTGACGTTTGTGTGCAGTAAAATCATCATGCGCTTCAACTCTGCCGAATCCAAGGGGCGTGATGTTGCAGAATCATTTCAAGATTTCAAGATGTTGGAAGATTGCTTCTTGGAGGCCTTGCTGCAATGCCTCAGATATGAACACGATGACTTGGGCGGCATCATACCCGCTAGGACCATCATACTGGATGTTGAAGCGACGGTGCGTGGTCCTTCTTATGCTAACTATATATGATAAGTGTTAACATAGGATGATCAACACATCTTTATGTTCTGGCGCTAACCTTCTTTCTTTATTTAATGCAGAAGTATCTCAACTTTGAGTACATGAAACATTTAGAACACTCGGATGAGCACTATGATCAAGATGCATTATGTAGAATCCTAGATCGTACTCTTCCAACAAAAGATGGCCTTACAGATTGCAAAATAGTAAGCAAACCACCATGTTCTATCACTAATCCTTTTCCAATCCTTTACAATTTTTATATACCTGCTCCATAACATTTTATATGACTAAGCATGCATTACCACCAACAAGTTTCCTGTTTTCCAATTTATGTTTATATGATCATATCTAGTCTGCCTATACTTATGATGAAGTATGATATCTTGATGTTAAACAGTATATATGAACTTTACTTGATGTACGTATTGTTTCTGCATTTTTATATATGGCCTGCAATACTTGCTGATTACATCATTTTGTCCATATCCACAGCTATACGTTCCAATCATTGATCATGAGCACTGGGTGTTATATGTTGTCAATTCTGTTGCTGGACACATCCAAATCTTAGACTCCAACCCGTACCCAGATTTGTGTACTGAAGGGACAGCCAGGCACATGAAGAAAGTCAAGATGGGTGAGAGGAATATGCAGTGGGGCCCAACACTCATGAAGAGGTTGTCAACTGCGATCCATAAGGTTCGGCCAAGGATTGGGGTAGGAAAGTTTGGCAATTGGGAACTCAAATTGGTTGAAAGTGCGGCAAGTATGCGAAATGGATCTAAAGATTGTGGGTTCTATGTTTGGAAGTACATTTAGAACTATGATCCTTATACAGGACGGTTCCTAACTACCATTGAGGAGGTCTGTACGATATCGTTATCTTTGTATGTTTCAATTGTTTGCCTATGACATTTGTATGACACTCTTACCACTGTTATATGACTTTGTTTTACATTTGGCAGGAGGAGAACGGTGACATCCGCTGTGAAACACTTAGTTACTTGATGTTCCATCGTTGCAATGATGTCGATGATCTCCCGCCAGAGATTCTAGCTTTGCAACAGTAGGAAGTTCGTTGGGGATTGGTTATCGTCAGCCTAGATAGTTGCTGAACAGGAGGTCGATGTTGAACAACTATATGATGTCAATTTCTATTTTGTTGTGTTGCCATGATGTAATTGGGTACTTGGGTAACCACGCTATTGTGTACCCGCACTCTTAAACCTGCACACCTGCACCTGCAATGCATTTCTTTCGTAGTATCTTTGTGAATTTTATCTACTGTCAAACCATTTTTTGTCATGATTTTCCAGCTCTAGATGACAAACTCTTTCCATACGAATTTTGATAATACAATGTGCAATCCATATGCTGCAAAGTATCATAGAGTTTAACACCCTCGATATAGTAACAAAATATTGCACCACATGGATTCAACTGAGCCTAATAGCTACCGTGCCTTTCATACATTTAAGCTAAACGCAACATATAACTCTCTAGCTCATAGGTTCAAGCAAAAACGTAACATATTATTCTTTTAAAGAAGCATATATTCTAAATAAATCATCTTACACTGTGCGACGTGCTCTACTTGTATCTTGCCATAGTCCGAAATCTCAGGGTCACATCTCACATTTATGCTTAACTAAACTATGTCATCCCACGGCTGCTGTTGGGCATCAAGCAAGTCGAACATAGGAAAATAGGAGCCTAAACACAGCATATAACAGTTTGAAAGAAGTATATCATCTAGGTCATAGCCTTAAGCTATACACAACATATAACTCTTTTAAAACAAGCGTAAGTACCGAGGAAATATGAGGGTCACAACTCACATTTATGCTTAACAGAACTATATCATGTCAAACAACCCCATGGCTGCGGTAGGGCATCAAACAAGTTAGAAAACAGGAGCATACAAATTCGTCACTCATACAATACGAGCCTAAGTGTAGCACATCGGACCATAGCACATAAACCGCATACAAAGTACAATGTTTAGGCATACATACTACAAGGTAACAAGCATACATCCAATGTGAATTCAGATCTTTATGCAAATTTCATTCAACATCCATGGGACTGTTCAGCCTGCGTCGTACACGTCGGCCCCTACTAGTGTCCTCATCATACTCTGCATTAGGCACCTCTTTCACTTTGTTTTTTGATCCAACTGGTCTCCCTCTTCTTCTTGGTCCAGTGCTGGTTTGTTGTTCTTGTATTCCAACCTCAATACCATCTGCAAACTTAGTAACCTTGTTCCTTGAACCTAGTGGACGCCCGCTCCTCCGACCACCCAAAGCTGCCAATCTCTCTCTGTTATGTTCCAGTTTAAGACAAGTCCTTGCATCGTGACCACAGGCAATCCCGCACACACTACATGTTTTGAGGTTCTTTTTGGGTCCTTTAGCACCAAGCTGTAGCTCTCGAGGCTCAGATGCTTTTATGGTCCTACCCTTTGGCTTTGCTTTATCTGGCTTCTCCAAGCTCACCCCTTTGCCCACCAAATATGATTCCTGTTCATAGATACAAATTATTTTGCGTCATACAAACCTTTGCAACCTCATACAAGCCCATGTAAGGTTGCATAGAAACTTCATACCTCCAATACTCTTGGCCCACTATGTCCTTTTTTATTCACTTGGCTCATTTTTGCTTTTGTAGCCTGCTTTTGCACCATCAAACGGTAATCCTATTGGACAAACAAGTTAGACAAAGCCATGCAAACATATCTTTTTTAGTCATTCATTGGTGGATGTTGCCACCTATGTATTAGACATTGTCTCATATATTATGTATCATGTGGCCAGAGTTAATTCATACCTCATCCACACTAACCGGTGGATTGCTAGCGCTGTTGAGGTTTCCTTCTTGTGTCAATGTTTCTTGTGATTCAGGAACTGCAGTGGCCCGACCAAACTCCTCACTATGGACATTGTGTATCTCTGCAGGGTGCAACTCTTCATCTAATCGTTCATTGCCCTCCTGCTTAACAGGGATACATTCTGTCAGTTTTAGTCATACATAACATGCCTAGCCCTAAAATATCACTCACCTCAGCCACACCAGGACGGTGCACCCTGCCCCCACTAGCAGGCACGTCAGAATCTGATCCCTCATTGCCTCTCCCTTCTTCGTCCTGTTCATCCTTTTTTTTATAGCAGGGAGAAATGGTCAGCCAACATTAACATGCATATACAATGCATGTAGGCGTCATATAAACATTGTTTTCACACTTACCTCTGATGTGACACAACTTTCTTCCCCACCAATGTCCGGCACCAAATGCTCGATCAAAGCGATCAGCTGGGCTAGCACCAACATGGCCTTATCGAACCCTGCTTTGGACATACTGCCATGGCGCACAACAGACATTGCCTTTGAAAGAAGTAGCTTGACTCTGTAAGCCTTCGTCTCCCCATCCTTTCCAACCAGCTTTCGATCAGCCCTGTCAAATGGTAGTTCTTGCCGTGCATTTGTTGTGTATCTCTGGAGTATGTACCTAGAAGGTATCTTCTCCAAGTCCACTTGCATGAAAGCACGGCACAGGTGCGGGCAAAACATTCCTGTAGGAAATCATAAACTCAGGTTGGTACCACACGACAAACACGTTTTCATACTGGTACCTAAAACAACAATATGAATTTTTGTCATACCTGTGTGCTCCCATGCCTTGCACTCGCAGGTGAACTCTCCTGTTTCTTGGTTCACTTTTACTTGGAACTGGTGTTGCCCCCACACAATTTTTTCTGATCTTTTTGTGTGTTGGACCAACCAGCAATGCTCCCCTCTTTCGCTATCAGCGCTTATTTTGTATGCACTAGCTTTGCTCAGGGTCTCCTCCCATTTTGAATACACAGCCCTTGTGTAAACATGTGAGAGACGGACCCCGAACTCCCAGTTCGTTCTGCTCTCTATTTTGCTCTGTATGAACAAGAGAACGCGGTTAGTAACCATCATATAACTAGGAAACATAAGCATATATTTCCATTATTGCCATATCTGGTATGTCATGTGCATAATGCCTGAATAGGACAAGTGTATACCGTGGCAGCATAGGTAGCCGTAGCCTCTGCCATCTTCCTTCGGTGGAGAACCTTCATCATTTGTTTTGCAAACACATGCAGCGGTGTGTTTGCATCCACGTGGCCACTCTTCACTAGTTGATTCACACTCTCACCTCGTTGGGTCGACACCATTGTACCACAATAGTCACCTTTGAAATAAGCTGGCACCCACTCTGCACGATGATCATACAGTGTCTTCAATGTGGGGTGCTCACCAAGACCAAATTCCTCGATAACCAGCATCCTCCATGCAGCTTCAAACTCACTCACAGTCAGTGGGTGATTGATCACTGAGTTCAGTTTCCCTTTAAATTCTCTCTTTGCAAATCGGGCGTATAGCTCGTTCAGTTGTGGTCCAAATTTGTTCAGGATATGCCACTTGCACAACCTATGTATTGTGCCTGGGAAAACTGTTGCTATTGCTGCAGGCATTGCTGGATCTTGGTCTGAAACAAGTGGACTCCAAATTATTGACTGCAAATGTTCAGTATATATGAGTAACATGGGAAAATATATGCAGCTAGGGTCGTACCTGTTAGGATGCATCTTGGCGCGACACCACCCATGCATTTCAAGAATGAATTGAAAGCCCACTGGAAAGTCGCCGTTGTCTCATCACCGAGCAAGCAAAATGCAAATATTGTGCATTGTAGATGATGGTTAGCACCCACAAACATACCAAGGGGCTTCTTGTATATGTTTGTCTTGTGTGTTGTATCAAATGTCAGTGCGTCACCAAAGTCTGCATACTCACCTTGCTGGCTTGCATGTGACCAAAGCAAGCTCAATATATTGCCATCCTTGTCGACCTGGAAGTCACAATAGAACTGTGGATTATGTTGTTTGCAGTAGTTGAAGAATTCCAGAAGTTTTGCAATGTCATTGGACTGTTGCTCACGCATCCGGTCAGCTTTGCTGAAAAATCCAAAGTACAAACACAGACTCAAAACAATTGAATTCAATATTGCAACCTCACAATAGAAGCATATATTGAGCTAAAACAATGCCATACATATATCTGGTTTGGAATTTTAGTTGGGTCTTGGATTCATATAAGCAATGAAAACCAGTCATATATCTACTATAAACAGGTAAAGGTGCTCACATATTTGCAATGTCCTTATGTGTCATAGGTATGTTCTCAGGCCCACCGTGCATATCTGCCATCATGTTCAAGATACAATGGTTTGGTATCCT